>APFE030201814.1:0-11445 GCA_000404065.3 Pinus taeda
GGCTTATACTGCGCAATCCTCATTGGCAATCTCAATCAATGATTGTGCAAATCTCATGCACAGCTATAGTCACAACTGATAGTAGTCTCACCCTTTCACCCACCTCTAACACTTGTCTCCACTGAACTGTCCATGCACTGAGTTAATTGATGTCTTCTTTAGTTGATTTATGAGTTATTAATTAGTGAATTAATTAATAATTAATTCACACCACTCATCACTAGTGTATTTGTCAATTAGACTAAATACAACTAGTTCAACTAATTCAAACTGAACACAACTCCATCAACTCCTCAATCAACTCCACCAAACTCAATCACTTGAGTTCTAACTGAAGTCCATCATGCAATAGCTCAACTAACCCATAGGAAAATCATATTTCCTTTTGGCAGTTGCATGTGCCACATCCGTAGCTCGAACTGAAGTGCTGCAAGAGGATAAGATAATGTTTATAGTCCAAATATTATCAAGAGCTAATAATATTTGACTGTTCTATTTTTTCACTGGCAGCATAAAAATAGACTCCGCCCATATGTCTAAAAATAGAGGTCCATCTATTTTTACCAACATGACCAATCATCCATAAATAACATCCTACAACTCATAGACCATGATCCATATGTCTAAAAATAGACTTTGCGCCAAAAATAGCCCGCGGGCCCACTTAATGAAGGCAACTTCTTTTCACTAAGCTCCATCATCTTGTTTCATTTTCAACATTTGAGAGAAAACAATTGGATCTGTCTCATGGAAATGGGGATAAAATCTTCTAACTTTGATTTAATTCTAGTATACCTTGCCGAAGTAGTACTATGTGATTGGAAAGTTTTTATGCTTCCACGTTTTGATGTCTATATATGTGGAAGCTAGAAATCTCCTAAATTTTTTCTAATTGCAAGTCTATCATGTTCACAATAGTGGGATTGGTGGGGTCTCTTTCGAACTTATATTTGTATATTAGCATTATGAAAATCATTGAATCCCCTAATACCTTTATTCTCCTTATATCTTTGCTTATGAAAATCTCCAAACCTTTTCATGAAGCCAAAATTTCAGCCTGGTTATTAGTTGAAGTACCTACACCCCAAGCATATCTAATCTCTTATTGTTTTTCGAGGTAAAATATCACCCCTCCCGCGCTTGCCACCCCTATCATCATGTGATCAATTTTCAACAAACATTTTTCAACTAAACACTTTTTAATTGGATTGATTTGTAAACCACCATGGACATTCCACTTAAATAATTTGTTACAATAGATTTATATCATATTGAAATCTTCATTGTGAAGGTTAAATTCCTTTAGATCTCATATTCTTAAATAATTTGCTTTCTATTTAAATGTATGAAATAGATAAAATGAAAAACAAAGAATAGAAAAGTGCTCACATGCCATCTACAAATAAGCACAAGATTTATATTGGGAAATCCATTATAGTAGAAAACCCAACTAAAAGGTGAGGTGACTCTATTCTATATTATCAAGTATGGAAATATGACAATACAAAGAAATAGGTACTCTTTGTGGATTTACTTGAGACTTTTTAGCCTATAGAGATACTACAAAATCTCATCCTCCTCTATTGTGCTTTCAAAATACCACTCTTCGACGTTTTGCTCAACTATGAAGCAAGTAAAATGAAAAATAATGGAACCTCTTCTCATAATGGTGCAATTAACAGTGCCTAATAGCCATCTAAGGGTAGGTATTCGACTTCCTCAACCCTCAATATTAGAACTTCTAGAATATTCTTGAAAGTCCACATGTATTTAGCCCTACGTGTGAGTAGTAGGGGCTCGCATGGCATCCATTCATACCATGGTGGTAAAAAAGGTAGGTCAACTTCCAAGAGGGATAAATTTTGATGGAGGTGATTTTGACACTATTGGAAAGGTATCTAGATCGATCTTATTGGTGTGTGCACAAATTTTGTACCTTACAACCCAAAAAACATCGGTTGATGCCTCAAAATGACCTTAGAAGGTTATAGGCCCCAATTTTCCAAACTAGGACTTGTTGGGTGCAGTTTTTAAGCATATCTTAGACACCTATTTCCCTATTTTTGATCATTTTCTCTTTAAACCTATGAACTTTATGTCACAAATACCACTTTCCCTAGTTATAAGAGCAATCCTTTCTCCAACATATTATTTCTCCATTTTCTGTTAAATATCGAATAAAGTGATGTCTTTTTGGGATGACTAACTAGGGTAATTGTGGAAGAAGTCTTCTAGTTATTTTTCTTTAAGGTGCTTCCCATATAGTAAGGACTAATGGATCAATAGTTGTTGATGTTACTTTCCGTCACACTTCGAAGATTTGTTATTACACCTCGAGGATGTTGTTACACCGCAACTTCCAAAGACCATGGTTGTTGTCTTAAAAGACAGTTGTTGAGAATCATGAAGTTATCTACGGGAGGTTAAAGGATCTGAGCGGTTATGATTGTAGAAGATGGTGTAATTTTGATAAGTCTTTTATTTGGAAATTGTTTGTGACGATTTCTATTTTACTCTTAATAGTGATCAGCATGAGAATCGTGAGATTCTCATGACTGATTTGTTCCCTAATTTCTAGGGCTTGTAAAAATATAAAAATGGTTTGATTCCATGAAAAGGGATGACAACGCAGGAACAATATCAATATTTTGATCTGGTAACTTTCAGTCATTTCTAATACAAAACACATCTGGTGATGTTTACATAGATCTCGTGTTGAGTTTTAAACTAGTTTTCATTCTATTCTTGCACCCTGTTAGGGAGGAAGGGACCTCCTCTTTAGTATGGATCACAACAGTAGTAGATTAATTGTTTTTATTTCTTTTAAGTGTGGATTTATTACTGTTGTTGTATAAACTGTAGCACATATGCACTTCTGTTTTCAGATATGATTATATGCTGTTACACAAGATTGGATAGAACTACAATGTTTAATTAGCTGATGCATTTCCATTAATAATATGTGGGGCACCTGTTATTTGAGAAAAACGTGAAGTGTGCTGAGTGGATTTCATTCCTATTGAATGTATTTTTAATCTCTGCATGTGTGCTTTAAGTTCTGCAATTGTTTTCAATGACATTTATTTCATTTCTTTTCCTGGATGTTATGTATTGGCACAGACAATGCAGACACCTTTGAAATAAAAAAACTTACCCTGGTTGACAATTAAATGATTGTGGTTCAGTCAAATTAAAAAGTGATTAAACTGTCTCAACATTTTGGCGCCGTTGCTGGGGAAGGAAGTTGACGATACACTCATCCAATGTGTTTTTGTTAGTATAGTGTTTCTAGTGCACATGTGTTGGGCGGTAAGACGAGAGGTAAGAACCTGCACATTGCTCTAACACACCTGAGCGGGCTCACCACTGTGATCATTATAACACTTAGGGTGTGTAAAAAACTTGTGAATTTTCTTTTTAGAAGTGTCCTCAGTTTTACAGACGATGGGCAGTAAGATGAGAGGTAAGAACCTGCACATTTCTCTAACATACTTGAGCGAGCTCACCACTGTAAAAACTAAGGCACTTGGAGTGTGAAATCATTACACATAGGGTCCTTTTGTAGAGTGTATGAATAAAAGAGACATGAAACATAGTAACTCTAATAAATCTACAGGAAAAACGATTCATAAAAAGAATAAGAAAAGCACAGATTTAGGGAGGAAAACACTCATTCAGGAATTAATCTCAAAAGCAGAGAGAGAACATTCAAATTCACAGAGGGATACAAGAAAAACAAGACCATAGAAAGTTGTTACCCCCATATTAAGGTTAGAAGTATCTAGTTCCTCCATCTTAGGACCTCATCACCCTTAAACTAATACAGATACTCCCAAAACTATCGATTCAATGCGAGAATAGCAGGGAGAAACTAGTGGCTAGGACTTTGGGTTCAAAGGCCAAGGGAAAACCAATGGGGAGCACCACGAGCTAGAATTGGAAGAATATTCTTTTGCTTATTAATACCCATATTCAGGTAGTGTAGTGAAACAACCAGTCCTAGAGCAACCTGAACAATCATCACAAGAATCTTCATCCACATGGCACCCACTTGAACAATCTTTAGGAGGAGACTCATCAAAATAGAGATAAGGAGAATCTACAACGGGAGACAATAATAACAATAACAATGATAGGACATATGCCACTATTACCACCTTTGAATTTCCAATAGGTGATATAAGGGGTGAAGCTCCCATGAAAAACATTCCTTTATTATCCCTTCCATATTTTCAAGGATTAACTGTAGAAGATCTTGATACTTTTTTGTTTGAATTTGATGTTCTGTGCAAGAGCTATGATTATACTTCAATGCTCAAAATATGAAAATTTTCCTTGCTACCCTAAAGGGAGAAGCACTGATATGGTTCATGGGACTGGGCTCTACTACTATTTAGATATGGGGAGACATGAAAACCACATTTCTCTCAAAATATCAGGACTATTGTTGGACCAAGGACTTGAGGGAAGAAATATTTAGGATTACACAGAAGGAAGAAGAAAGCATGGAGGATTATGTGGAATGATTTCACTATAATCTACAAAGATCTAAGCATAGTGATTTGGTAAGGAAATCTTGAAAACTGTATTCATACAGGGAATGAGAGATGAGTGCCTCAATACGTTGAATCTACTAGGGAAAGGAGATATATCTCAGGAATCATTTGAAGAGATGATAAAAATATGCTTAATATGCTCAAGAGGATCATGACGTGGAAGAATTATGGTACAAAATGCTTCTGTTAGAATACAAAAATATTCAAATGGGGGTGTGACTAGAGCTGAGATCGGAAATCTGTTCGAAAATCTTAAGATTTATCTCCTCAATACCTTATCTGCCCAACTAACAACAACACAAGTGAAAAAGGCACATGATGAAGCCGATAAAGCTTTTCCTGTGTTCTTCCTGAAATGTAAAGAGAAACATTCCTTAATGGAGTCAACAACATCAACTTGTACAATATTTGTGATTTAGAGCATTCTATAGGATACTATCTAGAGCTTCCTAGACTAAAAGCAATGCTCAGGGAATCAAGTGAGGAAGTTCAATTCTCCTACTTCATTGGGTCTAGGAAGTCTTGGCAGCTTTGGCCACCAGGTATGTCTTAATATTTTTCTTTTAATCCATGGAATAATGTATATAATGCTCAACAATTTCCATGGAAGTACTCCTCTCCCCCTCCAACTCAATTTCCTTCACCATAGAACCAATGGTCTCCCTCTCCACCTTTCCAGTACCCTCCATCTCAACCATATCCTTGGCCCCAAAATTGGAGAGGAAATTCCTTAGGTCCATCCCCTCCTACATTACTGATGCAACAATAACTGTAGCTGTCACCTCTCTTGACACCTCCTTCTACACTTCCCATACGACCCCAATTACCTGTACAACCTAATCCTAACCCAAATAACAAGGCAAATCAGGCTTTAGAAGCTCCCACTTCCTTCCAAACTTACTACATTACTCCCGTTGAATCAATGAAATCCATCTATGACCGGAAATAGCTAATTATCTTGTTCTAGGAAGATTCCCACAACACCTATCCTCAAAAGAAAAGAAAAGAATTGTTCAGCAAAGTTTAATATATTCTTGGATTGAAGGAAATCTCTATCACACTGGGTCGGATCATCAAAATCAGGCATTATGTGAGGGAGGACAAGATATTTGATATCCTTAAAGATTGTCATGAAGAACCTTGTGGGGGGCACTTTGCAGATAAATGACAGGGTATAAGGTGCTTTCAACAGGGTATTATTGGCCCACTATATTTTAGGACGCAAAGAAGTTTGTTAAGGGATGTGACAGTTGTCGGAGAATGGGTCAACTACTCCAGTCAGATGAGATGCCATTACACCTTCAGATAG
This sequence comes from Pinus taeda, assembly GCA_000404065.3. NCBI lineage: Eukaryota > Viridiplantae > Streptophyta > Pinopsida > Pinales > Pinaceae > Pinus > Pinus taeda. The sequence continues at coordinate 5,866 of APFE030201814.1, forward strand.
TTTTAGAGCCATTTGAGAAGTGGGCCTTGGAATTTGTAGGGCCAATTAATCCTTAATCTCAGCAAAAGTCCTACATCCTGGTCTACATAGATTATGTCACAAAGTGGGTTGAAGCAAAGGCACTAACTAGAGCCACAGAACAGGTTGTTTCAAAATTTTTGTTTGAAGACATTTTTGTTCACTTTGGGATACCTCGGGAAATAGTGACAGATGGAGGACTACAATTCACATCTCATTTGATCCAAAAGATAGTTGAGAAATACAAAATATGTCAAAGGATTACTTCACCTTATCATCCACAGGAAAGTGGCCAAGTGGAAAGCACCAATAAGGTCATTGAGGGAATTATTACCAAGATCAAGGCTCGCCACCGGAGGAACTAGGCTAATAAAATTCTAGAGGCACTGTGGGCGTACATGACTACATGGATGAATACTACAAGATTATCATCATACAAATTAGTGTATGGTAAAAATCATTTATTTCCCATAGAGTTCGAAATAAAGACACTCAAAACAACACTACAACTAAACCTAGATTTGGCTACAACACAAAAACAACAGTTGAATTAGCTAAATGAACTTGATGAGAAGAGGTTGGTTGCCATTCAGCAAACAAATATCATCTAGCAACAAAGGGTTAAGTGGCATGACAAATTCATAAAAAATAAGGTGTTTCAAAAAGGAGATTGGGCTCTACTATAAAATTTGCGATTCAAGGACTTCAAGGGGAAGCTCTGCACCAGACGACTAGGTACTTATGAATTTGATCCAGTCTTTGACAATGGGACTGTGAATTTAGTCACCATCGATAGTTCTAGACACCATTACTTGCTAATTGACATAGTCTTCGGTTATATCATAAACCGACTTCAAGGGATTCATTTGTCAACATTGCCTTGGAATCTGACCTTCAAATTACAAGGGTAGGGGAAAATGCTCTCACACTGCCAAATTTTTAAATCTTCAATAAGTGTAACAATTGAAAACCAACTTTTTGTTGGTGGTTGCACCAAAATTATATATAAAAAAGAAAGAGAAAAAAAGAAAAAATGAAAAATTAATAGAGAAAAAAAGAAATAATAAAAATATATAAAACAAAAAATCTGTTTGTGAAAACCTATTATGGGGGCATAGGCAGATAATGGTAACAATTGAAAACTACTATGTGGTGGATGTTACTCGCTTTTCCCTTGTAACATAATAATCTATTTCATATATTTTATCCTATGCTGTTACAAGCTTAAGTTTTTTTCTTCTTCTTTTAAAAGTTTTTAAAGTACTTTCAAAAGTATTGTAATTAAGAGTTATGTTGTAAAGAGTAGTATTATCAATTACATTTGTTGTTACACTTGTAACAACTAACAATTTTCAACAAAAAATTGGGCACAACTGTCCGCTTCAATAAATGATATCACTAGTATGTTGCCACCGGAATAAATGACATAATTAGTATGCTGCCGTCAGAATCGATCACATCACCAATCCTTTTCCACCACATCACCTCCGGTAAATCATTTCAAAAGGTATATTGCTTTTTGTTTATTTAACAATTATGAAAATTGGTATGATGTTCAATTTGACTACCGAGGACGGCTGTCGCATTAAAACTCAAGGAAGGGTGAAAATTTTCGTGATCTGTAATTTAACCAGTGACAGACCTTGTAATCATTAACAAATATTGCAATCATTATCATCTTTTTATGTCAAATGTGTGATTGGTTTATATTACATTTGAGACATATTTCCATGACCCCAGATTAATAATGAGACAATAATGCATATTGTACGACCCCTTGATATGACATCTTTGCATTTACTACCCCGATATCTATCCCAATGAAGCACTGCATCTTGATTTCACAGAAGTTTCAGAGAGCAAGTAGACAAAGCATAAAGGGTATTGTCTGAAGTAGAGATGGGGGAAGTAGCATTAAGGTGAGAGCCTAATTCCATAGATGCATTGGAGAATTTCCCTGAGGCATGTCAGATTTTCAAAGAAGCAGGGTGGTTCGAATTCTTTGAATGACTCAAAGGGTCAGAAGAAATTGTTGCCTTGGAGTTTGCTAAGAATTTGAGCAGGAATTAGATGGAAGTCAGAGGGTTGAAGTTGGAAGTCACCGAGGAGGTAATTGCCAGAGTATCAGCATTGCAACCTGAAGGAAAGCGACGCTTTAACCGGAAAATCAACAACCCTTCCCTCAAATTTTAATTTTTGCAAGGGGAGGAGCAATTGGTTAAGAAGGGTAGGGGAATTGACCGATGGTTTCTTCCTCATCCATGGGGAGATGTTGCTTTATTCATTATTAGGATGGGCGAGGATAGTGTTTAACTATCATTTCCCATTGTTAAGTCATCTCCGACATAGGTAATTAATTAACCTTCCTTATTTCCTGTTGGAGAATTTGAAGCATATGTATGCTGCTGTGAAGGTTGCTTCACATCCAGAAAACCGTGTCACCAATCACGACCTTATAAAATATTCATAATGGATGCCCTGGAGCACCAAGGCCGAAGCTGGGAAGATTTCATGAGCAAAAAGACAAGGAATTCACATTGGAAACAAGTCGAAACCCCTTCTGACGCTCTGAAAGAAGTTGGGGTAGTTGAGGAGCAAGGGTAGCCCTCTGGAAGAAAAATCAAGAAAAGATCACTAGAAAAGCCAATAGGTGGCAAAAAACCAAAAAGGAGGGTCAAATTTAGCACCCAACTAAAACGCCCACCTCCATCCAAAAAGAGGTCATGAGGATGCAAAGGAACAAAAGAAAGAGGAACAAGCCAAGCAAGAAGAGGTTCCTTCGCCAGGTAAGAATGAGACCTAAACCCTACTACATAAAATTAAAGATTTAGAAAAAGAAAATAGAGGATAATAAAGTAGAAGCAAGGGTTCCAAGTCTTGATACTCTAGTGGAGGCTGTTGACAATATGAGAACCTAAACTACACTAGGTTCTGTATGTACAACATGTGCTAAGAATTTAGCAACAACAGGGTATAAATTTTGTGCTACAAGTACCATCTCAGAAGAAACCCAAAAAAAGCCCTGGGAGGCTGTTACACAAGAACCAACAGCTGAAATGGAGCATGCCACGGTGTTTGACCTAGAAATCGAAACACAAGAACCTGTTAACAACACTTCTATTACACAAGAACCAATAGTTGAGGCAGAGGTTCCCTAATAAGAAGAGGTAAGAGTTGATCCACAAGAATCAACAGCCAAAGTAGAACAAATTGAATCACAAGATGCCGTTACACACCCTATCGATGTTGCATGCAAGATAATATGAGATTGTGGAGCAGGGTGGTGTTCAGAGAAAATTTTGCTAATATCAGAAGTACATAAATGGAAGTAACTGACACTCTCTTTGAAAAAGGGATTTCTTTCTCTGGAGGAACATCAAAAAGTCATATATACTCTCAAAGAATAGTGGGCCAAGATGAGGTTGAAGGAATAATGGACAAAGTGGGAAAGAAAGAAAACTGAGAAGGAGAATGAAAAATAGATGCAACAATTACAACAAAAGGTTGAGTAATTAATAAATGACAAAGATAAATTGTATAGACTCACCCTGAACCTTTTAGAGTGAAAAGCTGTCTATGAGAATAGACCCTATATGGGTAATTCTACCCAAACTTTCTTAAATGGTTTTCGCGCATGTGATTTTGATGAGCATAGCTTGTTGTGTGAGATTTTTCTACATAACATGGTTTGTGAATATGCTAGCCTAAACATGATTGTACACATCTTCTCCTATATGGGGGACTTGTAGTTGCGTGCCTTCATGTTGTTCATGAGAAATCAGGTGGAGTGGCATCTTTCCATGAAGTCATGTGATACAAATGAGGAGAAGGTAGCCTTGTGGATAAGAGCAGAACTGGGCATGGCCAATGAAATGAGGCGTGAGTTTAGAAGTTTTCTTAGTACTCATAATATGGTGGAACAATCAACCCTCTACAGAAGGAGGATTTTTGGATTTTGCCTCAACATATTTACACAACTAAAAATCCGAGCCCTGACTGGATGCCTGAAACGTACAAAGGCTAGTAGTACAAGTATGTAGGAGCCTGATCCTTTTAGGTTTCCTAATTTTGTGTTGTTGTTACACGAGTCCTGTAGTATGCCAGATTTTGAGATCAATGGGAGCTTTCTGGATAGGAATTAAACATAAGTATCTCTTGATCTGGCTTCCAGTTGAAGACTATTAGCCCCATTATCAATTGTGTGATTATGAAGATGAATCATGGCCACATCAATTGATGGCTACTTAGGGTTACAAATCAGGTGACGAAGATACTACTGGTGCTTATAGTTTGACAGATTTATATTGGCGATACAACAAAGATACTTGAAGGTTTTGCATGAGGACATGCAGTGGCTTCAGTTGGGGGGAGATGTTGGGTGTAGTTTTTGAGCATATCTTAGACACCTCTTTCCCTATTTTTGATCATTTTCTCTTTAAACCTATGAAATTTATGTCACAAATACCACTTTCCATAGTTATAAGAGCAATCATTTCTCCAACATATTATTTTTCCATTTTATGTTAAATATCGGAAGTGATTTCTTTTTGGGATGACTAACCAGGGTAATTGTGGAAGAGGTCTTCTGGTTATTTTTCTTTCAGTTGTTTCCCATTACTAAGGACTAAGGGATGAATCATTGCTGCTATTGCTTATTGTTACACTCTGAATATTTGCTGTTACATTTCGAAGTTTTGTTGTTACACCTCGAGGATGCTGTTACATCGCAACTGCCAAAGACCATGGTTGATGTCTTAAAAGATAGTTGCTGAGAATGATGAGATTATCTATTGGTGGTTAAAGGATCTGAGCGATTATGATTGTAGAAGATGGAGTAATTTTGATAAGGCTTTTATTTGGAAACTGTTTGTAATGATTTCTATTTTACTCTTAACATTGATCATCATGAGATTCTCATGAGTGATATATTCCCTAATTTCTGGGGTTGCTAAAACTTTATAAAAAGGGTTCGGTTCCATGAAAAGGGACAACAAGATAGGAAAATATTGGCATTTTGATCTTGTAACTTTTAGTCATTTCTAATACAGAACACATCTGGTGATGTTTACATAGATCTCGTGTTGAGTTTTTAAATTATTTTCATTCTATCCCTGCACCCTGCTAAGGAGGAAGGGCCCTTCTCTTTAGCATGGATCACAACCGTAGTAGATTAATTATTTTTCTTTCTTTTAAGTGTGGATTTATTACTGTCATTGTATAAATTGTAGCACATATGCACTTCTGTGCATATGTGCTAATCTCTACATGAGTGCTTTAAGTTATGCAATTGTGTTCTGTCTAGTCAATTTAACGTCTTAAATTGCTCTACATAAATTATCAATCCGGGTATCGTAAACTGATGAAGTGTGGTGCACCATATGTGCTTAGTTAACCTTTTTCTTACTTCGTTGTTTTATATATTTTATTTTGTTTTGGGGTTTTGTTCTTGTTGATCTCCTAAAGTGTCTAATGCAAATGGAAATCCTGTTCTAAGGTCTTAAGAATACTTTTAAAGGTCAAGTATGGATGTAGATTTCAAGACAAGGTTTATGTCCCTAATGG
>APFE030201816.1:0-14638 GCA_000404065.3 Pinus taeda
CACCAACCCCTGCAGTTCATACAGACCCAAGGGAAATTGCAGAATGATCGCCATCAGAAGTGGTCCACATACCTGCAATAGTTCCATTTGAATATCAATTATAAGAAGGGTAGCACCAATAATGTTGCAGATTGCCTCAGTCGACCACCGATCATGGTGTTAACCACTGTGCTCAACTCTTGTGGGCACGAGACTTCTGATTGGCCACGTCTCTACAAAAGCGACCCAAAATTCGGCCACACATACCAGACACTCTTGGAGGGTCAGCATGTTCCAGATTTTCACCTCCAGGATGCCCTGTTATGCCACCTAGGTCACCTTTTTTTTCCTTCAAGCGAGCGTGTCAAGATGATTTGGGAAGCACACTACAGTTGGGTTGCTGGACATTTCGCGGTCGAGAAAACAGTGGAAATACTGCAGAAATATTTCTATTGGCCGAATCTTCGACAAGATGTCGGGAAGTACATCAGATCATGCACTGCCTGTGCCATTCCCAAACTGACCATTAAGAAGCAAGGCCTCTATGCCCCACTGCCTACCCGTAGTCGACCTTGGGAATCCATCTCCATATATTACATGTCAGGCCTTCCTTCCACTAAGCATGGGAATGACTGTGTTTTTGTGGTCATCAACAGGTTCTCAAAAATGGCCATTATGGCTGCCTGCAAGAAGAATATCACAACAAAAGCCACTGCTAAACTCTTTTTTGAACGAGTGTGGCTACACTTTGGGATCCCACAGTCTATCATCTCAGATCAGGACAACAGGTTTCTCAGTACATTTTGGTCTAGTCTCTGGTCGATGCTCGACACCAAACTCACTAAGTCAACAACCTTCCATCCTCAAACTGATGGCTAGACAGAAGTTGTCAACAGGATGATCGTACACATTCTGCGCATGTACAACTCAAAGCATCCACGCATATGGGATGAGAGCTGCCCCTATGTTCAACACAGCTACAACAGGGCTCTCCATAGCTCGACTGGCCACAGCCCTTTTCAAGTGGGCTTGGGATTCCAGCCACTATGTCCCACTGATGTGGCCATGCCATTTATAGCTACTCACAAAGATTCAGCTCATGTCCAGTCCAAAACAGATAAGGCAAACAGCTGCATTGAGCACATCCAACATATTTTCCAATAGGTCCATGACATTATGGAGAAATCAAATGCCAAGTAGAAGTAGCGACATGATCAACACCGGGTGCCACACAAGTTTCCGGTGGGTGACAAAGTCTGGTTGCATTTGTAAAAGGAACACCTTACTGGAGCCTATCAGAAACTCAGACCACTCTGATATGGTCCTTACACCATTACCAAGGTTGTGGGAGATAATGTATTTGAGCTCAGCATTCCCCCATTCCTTGGTCTACACCCAGTGTTCAATGTGGACCGCCTTCGGCAATACTTTCCACCATTACTAGACACATTCGACATTGCAGAACAACTCACACCCACAAAGTTAAATCCAGATTGCATGGAACAAGTTGCAGCTGATTGGATCATGGACACACGGGTCAACCACACTCGCCAGTAGAATATCCAATTGCATCGAGTTGTCAAAGCAGGCCAACTCCTTCACCAGGGCAAGTGGTTCACCAGGGACCAAGTTCAACAAAAGTTTCCTCATCTCATGGAGGAACTCAACGCAATGGGGACCATTGCTTCCTAAGGGGGGAGGAATGATCCAAGTGGATATTGGTGGCCACCTGGCAAATCCACTTGGACCCCCACCATTGTTTCTTTCAGCTCTTTAGTTTCCTAAATTGTAGCACAATTTACTATTTTTAGCATTTTTTCAGGTCCTGAACTTCTGGAGCCGTTTTGAGGCCCTAAACAATGTTTTTTGGGTCTCTGGGGGCAACATGGGCCCATGGACCGATGTTGCCCTTCCCAAAGTAGAAGTGCTCGGATAGATCTTTCTAACGAGCTATTGTATGCGTCAAACGAAGATCGTATGCCAAAGTTACGACCCCGAGATTGAATCTTCAGTTTCCTAAATTGTAGCACAGTTTACTATTTTTAGCAGTTTTTCAGGCCCTAAACTTCCGGAGCCATTTTGAGGCCCTAAACGACGTTTTTTGGGAAATCTGGGGGCAACATGGGTCCATGGACTGATGTTTCCCTTCCCAAAGTAGCAGTGCTCAGATAGATCTTTCTAACGAGCTATTGTACGCGTCAAACGTAGATCGTATGCCAAAGTTACAAACCACCGATCCCTGCAGTTCATAAAGACCCTAGGGAAATTGCAGAATGATCGCCATCAGAAGTGGTCCACATACCTGCAATAGTTCCATTTGAATATCAAGTATAAGAAGGTTAGCACCAATAATGTTGCAGATTGCCTCAATCGAACACCATTCATGGCGTTAACCACTATGCTCAACTCTTGTGGGAGCGAGACTTCTAATTGGTTAGCGTGCCAAGATGATTTGGGAAGCACACTATAGTCGGGCTGATGGACATTTCGGGGTCGAGAAAACAGTGGCAGTACTATAGAAGTATTTCTATTGGTCGAATCTTTGACAAGATGTTGGGAAGTACATCAGATCATGCACTGCCTGTGCCATTGCCAAGCCGACCATCAAGAAGAAAGGCCTCTATGCCCCGCTGCCTACCCCTAGTCGACCTTGGGAATCCATCTCCATAGATTACATGTCAGGCCTTCCTTCCACTAAGCATGGGAATGACTGTGTTTTTGTGGTCTTCGATAGGTTCTCAAAAATGGCCATTATGGTTGCCTGCAAGAAGAATATCATAGCAGAAGTCACTGCTAAACTCTTCTTTGAACGAGTGTAGGTACACTTTGGGATCCCACAGTCTATCATCTCAGATTGGGACAATAGGTTTCTCAGTACATTTTGGTCCAGTCTCTAGTCGATGCTCGACACCAAACTCACTAAGTCAACAACCTTCCATCCTCAAACTGATGGCCAGACAGAGGTTGTCAACAAGATAATCGTACACATTTTGCGCATGTACAACTCAAAGCCTCCACGCACATGGGACGAGAGCCTCCCCTATGTTCAGTACAGCTACAACCAGGCTCTCCGTAGCTCGACTGGCCACAACCCTTTTCAAGTGGGCTTGGGATTCCAGCCACTATGTCCCATTGATGTGGCCATGCCATTTATAGCTACTCACACAGATTCGGCTCATGTCCAGTCCGAAACAGATAAGGCAAATAGCTTCATTGAGCACATCCAACATATTCGCCAATAGGTCCATGACATTCTGGAGAAATCAATTGCCACGTACAAGCAGCGACATGATCAACACCGGGTGCCACACAAGTTTCATGTGGGTGAAAAAGTCTGGTTGTATTTGCAAAAGGAATGCCTTACTGGAGCCTATCGGAAACTCAGACCACTCCAATATGGTCCTTACACCATGACCAAGGTTGTGGGAGACAATGCATTTGAGCTCAGCATTCCCCCATTCCTTGGTTTGTAACCAGTGTTCAATGTGGACCGCCTTCGGCCATACTTTCCACCATTACTAGACACATTCGACATTGCAGAACAACTCACACCCATAGAGTTAAATCCAGATTGCATGGAATAAGCTGCAACTGATCGGATCATGGACACACGGGTCAAGCACACTTTCTAGCAAAATATCCAATTGTATCGAGTTGTCAAAGCAGGCCAACTCCTTCACTAGGGCAAGTGGTTCACCAGGGACCAAGCTCAACAAAAGTTTCCTCATTTCATGGAGGAACTCAACGCAATGGGGACCATTGCTTCCTAAGGGGGGAGGAATGATCTAGGTGGATATTGGTGGCCACTTTCCAAATACACTTAGACCCCCACCATTGTTTCTTTCAGCTCTTCAGTTTCCTAAATTGTAGCACCGTTTACTATTTTTAGCAGTTTTTCAGGTCCTCAACTTCTGGAGCCGTTTTGAGGCCCTAAACGACGTTTTTTGGGAAATATGGGGGCAACATGGGTCCATGGACCCATGTTGCCCTTCCGAAAGTAGAAGTGCTCGGATAGATCTTTCTAACGAGCTATTGTACGCGTCAAACGAAGATCGTATGCCAAAGTTACGACGCCGGGAAGTTGATGTACCAATTTACCCAAACAGGGCCCACAGTTTGGTGTTTCATCCTCTAGGGTTAGGTTTTGGAATGTTAAGGGTTTTCCATTGTTTCTCAACAATAAATAGGCCTTTGAGCCTCATTGTAACACAGTTGGGAGGCATGTAGCCGCCACATCTCTTCTTAGAGAGAAGCTACCATCGCCCTAGCTGGTTTATTTTCAACTTTGTTTGTAAGCATATTTCAGTGTTTTCCATTAATGAAATGAAGTATTATTTCCACTGCATCTTTGTGTATATGGTTGTCTTTGTATTTTGTTGCGTTCCTGTTTAAATCCGGATCAGTGGATGTCAATGGGTGGATGTCACTTACAATACCATGGGTGGATGCCATTTACAATACCATGGGTAAATTCCATGGGTTGATGAATAATATGGGTGGATGAGTACCGTGGGTTGATGCCATTTTCCATTCGGATCAGTTTATTTCTAACATTTCCTTGATTGCAGCTCCCTTACATGCTTTAATAGGATTGGACAAGGTGTTTCAGTGGGGAGGAAAACAACAGAAAGCCTTCGACACCTTAAAAGAAAAGATTATTACAACACCAGTGCTAGTACTACCTGATCTTCAAAGACCATTTGAGATTGCAATGGATCCTAGTGACTATGCCATGGGAGCAGTGTTGATGCATCACTGTAAACCCGCATGTTATCATTATGAGACATTTAATTCTACAGTTGTTAAGTATCCCACATATGATAAAGATTTGTATGCATTAGTACAGAGTGTGAAAAAGTGGAAACATTATTTAATGGGAAAAGAGACAGTTATACATACTAATCATCAACCACTTCAATATTTGCACTCACAAACTAAGTTGTAGCAATCAAGACGCTATAGGTGGATCAGTTTTCTACAACAGTTTCATCTTGTCATCAGATATAAAAAGGGCATACACAATAGAGTTGCAGATATGTTGTCCAGAACAATCATAAATGCAACCACTATACTTAAGCATAATTCGGTATTGCATGAAAGCTACATTGAACAGTATGCTCAAGATATAGATTTTAAAGATGTATAGGCAACTTTAAGTCATGGAAAACAAGTAGAATAATTGGATTATCATGTTAAGGACCAACTCTTGTATCATTTGGGAGAGTTATGCATTCCTCAAATAGAAAGAGTAAAGATAATTCGAGAAGCACACACTTCTCTAATATCAGGTCACTTTGGTGTAAGTAAAACAGTTGCACAGCTGCAATGATTTTGTTATTGGCCAAAAATGCATGAGATAGTTTCTAGATATGTAAGAGGGTGTACCATGTGTGCTAAAACCAAGCCCAACAATGGAAAACTAGGCTTGTACACTCCATTACCAGTTCCTTCTCACCCCTGGGAAAGTGTTTCCATGGATTGTTTTGGGGGACTACCTAAACCTAGAAAAGGTCATGACTATCTATATGTTGTTGTGGATAGGTTCAGCAAAATGTGTATTTTAATACCTTGTAATAAACAGATGAAAGCTGAACAAACCGCAAAGTTGTTCTTTCAACATGCATGGGTTCATTTTGGATTACCCACTTCCATTATATCTGATCAAGATACCCGATTTGTTGGGAAATTTTGGTCGAGTTTGTAGGAATTGATGGACACTAGACAGAAGAAGAGCACAACTTTTCATCCGCAAACAGATGGCCAAATAGAGGTAGTCAACAGGATAGTGATCCAGTTGCTCAGAGGCTATTGCAGAAAGCATCCCAAGCTTTGGGATGAACATTTATGATATGTGCAACATGCTTACAACCGAGTTAAACATTCTTCTACACAGAGATCTCCTTTTGAGACCTATTTTGGTTTCACACCAAGGTCTCCCTTGGATTTTGTCATTGGTAAAGACATAACAGTTGATGGACACAGTGATGTGGACAAGGCAACCAAGTTTGTCGAACAAATCCAAAAGATTCACTAGGCAGTATAGGAACAACTAGAAAAGAGTCGAGCCAAGTATAAGGCAAGGCATGATAAGAATTAGACTGAGCATAGTTTCCAAGTTGGTGATCAAGTCTGGTTGTATATCAGAAAAGACAGAATGCAAGGTGAAGGTAAGAAGCTAAAGCCAATAAGGTATGGACCTTGCAAGATACTCGAGAAAATTGGTGAGAATGCTTTTCGCCTTGATTTACCAGCTTACATGCACATCTACTTAGTTGTTAATGTAGACAGCTTGAGACTATTTGAACCTTCATTGATTGAAGATCTTGAAGAGCAGAGTCAATTGCCTTCTATTCATGATTTGTTTCCTAAGTATCTCAATGAATTGCAAGAAGATACAGTTCTAGACAAGAAGGTGAGAACCACGCGCAGAGGGGATGTTGAGTACCTCCAGATTGGGCTCAAAGGTTCAAAACCAAGTAGTGAAAAATGGATAGAAATTGGACAAGCAATGAATTTATACCCTCACTTGATTGATGCTTTAAAAACCAACTTTTGGTGCTCCAAAATATTTTTCAGTGGGAAGGACGTGATCCGAATTTGATCCTAAGGAACTCTCTAAGTTTTCATAACTTTGTAAAATTCATGCCAAAGTTTCAAAGTCCTACAAAGGTTGAGCTTATCAGAAATATCCTTGAACAGTTGTAATTTGTGAGCAGTGCTGAGCAATGACGACCCTCGGTCAAGCACGTAGACCGTTGGCCCATGGTAATGCGCGCTACCACGAAACAACAAAACGGGAAGTTTTTTTGAAAAATGGGGGAGGTTTCTGATATGTGATTAGTGACAAGTCCCTAATCGCATATCGCTAGGCAAACCCCTCGGAGAAGAAAAAGCCCTGAATGACCTAGACCCAAAAAGTCATAAAACCATATGGAATTCGTCGATCCCATCAGAAGCGGGTCCCACACAAAAATCGACAGGATATCAGAACGGCTTCGAGCGGTAAAAGATTTTGATTGAGTCCTGCCTGATGCCACAAACTGGGTGCTGTGCCTCTCACGAAAGAGAGAGAAAACTACTCACATCGGATGGGTAAACGTCATGCTACTTACTCGCCTGATATGGACAGAGACCGTAGGATTTGGAGGCCCCAGATCGACGATGGAAATGCGATCCGATGGATGACCAGATTCAATGGGGTAAACAGGCCGAGTTGTATAAAGGTTTGAAGTCCAACATGAACGATGAGTTGGCAGAGGAATCATGTTTGCGGGCATTCTCGGAGTTTAATGAAAATAATGGCAGTTCAAACATTTCCAAGAGAACTGACACTCAGTTCATTATGAAACTGGTGGCCACCTCCCTGTAAGGCATTACACAGTGATGATGACGTAGAACAGTGGAATTCAAATGGACAGAGGTAGGAGAACCATAAATTCGGGAAGAAGAAATGAATAGTCAGAAAGTAGATTGGCTTTAAAGCCACGAACTGACAAAAACAAAGCAAGCAGTGAGAAAAGCAAGTTAAGAAAGCTAAGAGCAGAGAATAGAGGGAAGAAGTCGAGTTGACCTGAAGGCAGCATCAAGTCAGACAGAGCCAGAGAGAGTCAGAGAGTGTATGTACTCTAGAGAAGGTTTGAGAGGTTCAAGAGAAATCCTCTGTACATGCCTGTCATGTATGAGTCTTAGATTGGGCTCATACTACTGTGACCAATAAAGATCAAGTTTCAGTAAGGAGAGTCTGTGTACTCTAGAGGCTTGGGGGATCCAATTCCAGTCCTACTAATTTATATCTGTTGAGTGAGACTCAAATTGAGCTCACTGTTGTAAAAACTTTGCTTTGAAAACATAATAGAGAGGCCACCACTGAGGGCTAGACTAGGAGATGTAGCCCAGGACCATTAGGTGAACTCCTTATTAAACTTGTTGTGTTACATGTTTGCCTGTTATGTTTTCTCTAACTGCTTCAGTGTCTATGCATTTCGCAATCTTATCAATCCATTGCATAAAGTAACATAGGCACATCCATGCACATGAGTCTGTAATGCCTTTAATTCTTTGTCCTAGATAAATTCCAGATCAGGAAGGGGTGCTCCTCCTCCTCTAGATCTTCAAGTTCCTCCTTCTGGATATTCATGGTGACAACAGTGGCAATGGGATCCACATCGATAATATGCTTCCCTTTGTAATTCATCTTGGTGGGTTTTGACTCAGAGTCAGAACATGCATCTGATTCTGAAACCTTTAGCTTGGCCACCAGTAACTGCTTGGCCCGACACTCACTTGTGTTGTCAGTGGAGCTCTTATAGAACTCACACCACTTTCCCATGTCCTTTTTTGGCTTTGTGACATTGTTATTTGCTTGTAGCTTTGGTGGGTTGTCTTGGGCCACCTCGCCTTGGCTTTGTCCTTTGTTCTGCAGTTTGGGGGCACCTTTCCCTTGCTTCAGATTTGCAGATCCAAAGTCTCGCTTCTTCTGTTTAAACTTTTGCTCGATATTGATGGCATATCGATATGCCATGCCGAGCGAGGAGATGTTCAGGAATTGTTTTTCATCCTAGATGTACCTGTAAAGGCATATGCGGTATTTGACTACCAAATGCTGCTCTAAAATCTTGATACCCAACTTTGTACGAATGATATGGAAAATATTGGTAAACTCTGGTGCGTCTTGGTCCCTTCCCTGCCGCAGCATGGTCCACTTTATGTATTGGTCCTCATAGCTTCTAACAGGGTAGTACTGCTCCTTGATGGCAGCCCAAAATGAATTCCAAGTGGGTGCGGCTGACAATAGTGAGGCTGTACTTTCATCCTTCTGCTCATAGTAGGTTTCCCAACAGTCCTTGATATAGGGGGTGGCTTTGAGAAGAGCGAAAGTAATCTTTTCCCATCGGAAAAATCATGAACAGAAGAATACTCTTCTAGTAGATTTAACAATTTATCTATGATGTTTGCATCTATATGACCCTCAAATATTGGAATGTCAAAGTTAACTTGTACCTTAAATGGTGTGGCGCTTCTAGAGTAGCTGCTGGAAGTAGATGTGTCACCCCTGGGTAGCTGCTAAAGGATCTGGGCAAAGTTTTCCAAAATCACATTCCTTTATCGCTTGAGGGTCTCTTCGAGCAAGATTTTTATAGGATCTCTCGCCCCCTCATCTTTTTTCTCATCCACCATGGGAGGCAGTTTGGATTTGTGAGGCTGGTCTTGCAAAGGTTTGACTAGTTCAAGCCCTAACTCCTTATATGCCGACATCATTGGGGACATGCAAAGAAAGACAGAGAAAGAGTAGACCGCTCTGATACCACTAATCCATATTTAAACAGGAACATAACAAATTACAGATATAACCATACATATAGAGATGCAGTAGAAATAATACTTCATTTCATTACTGTAAAATACTGAAATATGCGTACAAATAGAAATGGAAATAAACTAGCTAGGGCGATGGTAGCTTATCTCTGAGAAAAGATATGGTGGTTACATGCATCTGAACTATCTTACAATGAGAATTGAAGGCCTATTTATTTTGAGAAACAATGGAAAACCCTAAACATCCAAAAACCTAACCCTCGGAGATGAAGCGCCAAACTATGGGCCCCATTTTGGGTAAATTGGTACATCAACTTCCCGAGGTCGTAACTTTGGCATATGATCTCCATTTGACGCGCACAATACCTCGTTAGAAAGATCTATCTGATGAATACAACTTTACAAAGAGAAACATTGGTCCATGGACTGACGTTACTCCCATTGTTCCCAAAAAAACGTCATTTAGGGCCTCAAAATGGCTCTGGAAGTTCACGACCTGAAAAACTGCTAAAAATAGTAAACTTTGCTACAAGTACAAAAACTGAAAAATTAAAGGAGATAATGGTGGAGGTCCAAGTGGAATTGGTAGGTGGCCACAAATATCCACTTGGATCAGGTTGACTGGCAGAATTGCACAATTCCGGAGCCCATCAGGCTGCCAGTCAGGATTGTGCAATTTTTGGAGGGAAGGCTGGTTCCCCTACACAATTGCTCAATTTCTTGAGGGAGCTAGTCAGCCTGCAGCTGGACCAAGTCTGAAGAAACAACCTATGAGGGGGATGCAACAGGCTATCATGCATAGGCTGGAAATCTACTAGAAAACCACTGAAGCTTATGTACTTGACAATGAAAGACATGCTATTCAGGATGGTTGACAGGGGGGCTCCAAAATGAAGCTAAGGAAAAATTTTGGAGGGTAGTCGTTGCCGCTACAGTAGATTTCTCATGGATATATAAATGGAGGGAGAGACTCTTGGGCTTCACCTCCGAGTGTCTCTTCATATTCCTAATCTCCTTATTTTCTTTTTACAATATTTACATAAATTTACTAATCCCAAAGATTAGGTGTCAACATCCCTACCATAATGTGAAGGGATGTTGGTGAGTCCAAGCATAGTTATGAATCTTTCAAAATTTTATCTCCCAAGCACTTTGGTGAAGATGTCTATAATCTGTTCATTTGTAGAACAATGGCATAGATGGATTGTCTTGGCCTCAACATGACGTAGAATCACATGGTATTTTTTATTGATGTGTTTCATTCAATCATGCAAGTTTGGGTTCTTGGCCAGCTTCATTGTAGAAGTGTTTTTAGTCATGAGTGGATTTGAATGCACTTGTTTCACCTTCATAATTTCCAGAATTTTACAGAGCCACAAAAATTCCTTTGTTAACTACTGCCACATATTTTTCCTCTATTGTTGAATCTATTGGAGCTTATTGTTTGAGTGACCTCAAGGAAACAACTCTTGATCCAAGACTCATAGAATAACATAAAGTAGATAACCATGTTTCTTTTTCTCCATTGAAATCCAAAATAAAGTATCCAATCAAGCTAAAGTCTCCCACCTGTGTATACTTAAGTCCAAAGTCTCGAGTTCCCTTAAAGCACTTTAGAACTTCTTTTAGAGTAGGCCAATGTCCCTTAGAAGGATTTTGCATAAAATTAGATAGGATTCCAACAAAAAATGACATGTTCGGTCTATTATTAGTTAGGTAGTTGACAATTCCTACAAGTTGTCTATACTTTGTTTCATCCTCAAATTATTTTCCTTCAATGGATGTGAGCTTTAAGTTTTGTTCCATTGTAGTAGCTAAAGGATTGCACTCATCCATGCCAAACCTATTCAACAGATCTCCAATGTACTTGTTGTGATAGAGGAATAAAACTTTGGATATTGAGTTACTTCAATACCGAGATAGTAATGATTAAAACCCAAGTCAATCATTTCAAAACCTTTCCTCAATCCCTTCTTTGTGGATGCAATGTAGATCTCATTGTTCCTTGTCATAAAAATATCATTTACATACACCACAATCTATAAAACGTTTTCTCCAACTTTCTTGAATAACAAAGTTTCATCATCAAGCTAATAATGTTTGAAGTTGAGTTTGAGAAGATGCTTAGTTAAATTTTCATACCAAGCTCATGGTGCTTTCTGAAGGCCATACAAGGATTTCACAACGTTCCATACCTTGTGTTCTTTTCCCTTCACAATAAATCCTTCTGGCTGGGACATAAAAACATTATGTTGTAGATCTCCATTGAAGAAAGAAGTTCTTACATTCATTTTTTGGAATTTCCAACCGTTCTAAGCTACCATGGGAAAGAGTGTCTGAATCGTAGCCCAGTTTGTCGTGGGAGAAAAATTATCCTCATAGTTGACCCCTTCTTTATCTAAAAAATCATTTGCCACAAGATTTACTTTGTGCTTGTCAAGTGAGCCACCATATTTATACTTGTTCTTGTAGACTTAGTGGCACCTAGTTGGTTTGGTTTCCAATTGAGGATCAACCAACTTCCAAGTTCCATTCTTTATCAATGTATCATACTCTTCCTACATCACTTCTTTCCATTCGTCATGAGAAGAGGCTTCTTTGAAGGAAGTTGGTTCAAAATATCTAGACAAATTGATTTCACAATCATAAGAAACATCCATATCAAAAGGTGAATCAGAACCATCGACATCACCTCCATTTTGACTAATTGAATTTCTTGTTCCTCACTTTCCAGCGTCATGAGAATGAACACTTTGAAGTCTCTTTGTGAGCCATTTTGAAGCACCTTTTTGAGATGGACCAGGCTTCTCAATTGATTGAGTTGGGACTGAATGAAGATTGAGTCTCCCAATTTTGTCAATCACATCACTCAAATCATCATCAGTGGTTGGAGCTTCATGTGGGGGAGAGACTGCTTCAGAAGAAGATTCCACAAATTCATCTAGTATATGAACCCCCCCTTCAAAATGTGGAATCTAATTATCAAATTCTTGAAATGAATTTGCATGTCTGAATCTATCCAGGCGATCAAGCTTCCACTCATCAACATTGTGAGGCTTGGAAGATTCAAGAAATATCACATCTCTAGATACAACAAACTTCTTATTAATTTCATCATAGAGACAATATGCTTTGGAGGTATTTGAATACCCCAAGAAAATATACTTACGACTCCTTGCACCGAGTTTGTTTCTGAGTTCCTTTGTTCCAAAAGTGTTTTTATGGAATTTGAGGATTTTAAATTTAAGAATACAAAATATATTCTTTTAACATAAATAAAATTGATTACTAAATAGAAATATAGTTTACATAAATATGAATTTCGTAATTTTCGTGATAAAATATATCACTTGTTTAGTTTTTTTTAGTTTAATTCCAAAATAGAAGTATTATAGAGATTTAGACGTTTCTATCATATTCTTTTCAAAGTTTAGAAATGTATTTAACCATGGGTCATCCACCTATTCATAATGTTGATTAATTTTCGTTTTAAGAGTGTATAAATGTTGGAAAATTAGGTGCATGTCCACATTTAGGGTCTCCCATATTTTTTCCACATTTTGTATTATCAATTTGTGAAGGTAGTGTTTCCATTGGGTCTAGTTGACTTTTCCATTCATCTAAAATGTGAAAAATCCATATCTAACATAGAATTCGTAAAATTCTTCAATTAACTTAAAATGAATCTCAAGATGAAAAATATTTTTCTTTTATACTCATGTTATGTATCTAGAAATATTCAGAAAGACATACCAAAGGGTTGATAATTTTGTCATAAGCATTGGAATATGGCATAGGTGACGTGTTATTTCCCCTTCTTCGAATTTTCTTAATGCTCATGCTCTACAAAACCAATTACTATGAAACAAAATGGGACCACAAATAGTCAATGTGATTATCCCAATTCAAAGGATGTAAAGAGTGTTCAATATTCACTAATATAAAAGAATACAAGAAGAAACTCTTTTGTTGGATCAAATGTAATCATTTCCTCTCTTCCTTCAGCCTCATTTTGTTGACAAACAATAGATTCATTTTGTAATCATTGCATATACATTTAATTAATTAGAATATGTAAAAAAATAAATAGAATTTTATTGATATGGTGAAGGATTTCATAAAATTTGTTGATAATTTGTAAGTACCTAAATATAAATAATTTAATATAAATAGATTTGGGAGAAACAATCCAAATATTAATACAGTTGTGTGATTTCATATTTTTAAATAATCATAATAGATCCATCTTAACTATGAAATATTATGTCCTTTAGCCTATTCACCAATTTTCATGGCTAGAGAACATATGATGCTACCCCAAATCAACACTCCCTCTTAGTGAGGAATGTTGTTGGGTCCCTATAATACTAGTGGTTACCCCATTACTATTGTAGTTGTACCCCTTATTAATATTGTTGCGCCCCTATTGTCACCACATTATTATTACTGGGCCCCATAAAATCCCTCTATTGTTATTTTTGTGGCTTTATATTAGTATTGTTAGGTCGGCTGGGTTATATTGTGACTCCTTAGACTCCTATATATAGAAAGGAGGTTTTATCATTTGAAACATCCAAGAATTGTTCATTTATGTAATATAAAGGAGGTTACTCCCTCGAAGAGGCTGAATTCTAAGGTGTTGATCTATCTTTTCTATCTTTTCTTGAGCTAGTTTCATATCATTTGGTATCAGAGCTTTGGATTCTAGGGTTTCGCTGCTCCAAACAGGTCATCATGGAATTTTCGCTATAACTTTTTTTCTGCAACGTTTCAGAAGCTAAAAAAAAAAACCATTGGAGAAGACATCGCACTAAATCTCAGATCCAAATTTCAGAGCTTTTCGCGCTATATTTTCGGAGATATGAACTAAGGAAGTTGGTCCTTTTGCATAATCCTGAATTACATTCAAAACAGGTGACCTGGGGAAAATCATCATAACTTTCTCTCTGAGCATCAGATTGAAATTGCGTAAGAAGGTAAAGAAAGAGGATGGACTGAAGTTTCTTGTATATATTTTTCAGAGCCAAAAGTCAAAACAGGGACACGTGGCACATCGTACAAGTTCGCTCTACTGAATTAGTCTATAATCAAGTCACTGTGGGAGATTTGGCATAACTCTTCATTGGAGAATCCAATTGGGGTCAAATTGGTGGCATTGGAAAGAGGACACAGAGAGCTACCGCAGCTCGCAATTTCAGAATTGGATGATCCGAAATTACAGAGATACATCATAGGCAATATTGAGCTCCTACAAAGTGAAAAAAGGTGTGTATATTTTTTTAAATGTTTGCTTAAGCTTGGTTTGAAAAATTATTTTGAAGGAATTCAAAGGGCATAGTGAAGC
>APFE030201816.1:45632-58099 GCA_000404065.3 Pinus taeda
ACCATATCCAATAAAGGTACATTTCTTTGATTTTGCCTCAAGCTTTGTTCTATTTTCTTTGTTAATGTGGACAAAGGCTTCACAACCAAAAGTTTTTAAAAAAGAGTAGTTTACCTTTTTACCTGTCCATGCCTCCTCTGGAATACCATCACCCAAGGAACTTGAAGGCCCTTTATTTATTAGATAAATAGTAGTATCTACAGCATCTGCCCAAAATTGTAAAGGCAATCTTGCGTGCAATCTCATGCACCTTGCACACTCCATGATTGTCCTGTTCATCCTTTCTGACGCACCATTTCCTTGTGGTGTTCCTGAAACTGTCTTCTCTCTACAAATTCCATTCTCTGAACAGTACCTATCAAACTCTTTGCTGCAATATTCACCTCCATTATCTGATTTGAGACACTTCAACCTTTTTCTTGTCTCATTTTCAACCAAAAATTTCCATTTCTTGAAAGTATCAAATACGTCAGATTTATTTCGAATACAATAAATCCAGGTTTTTCTAGTTGCATCATCAATAAAAGTAACATAATAACGAGAGCCACTAAGAGATGATACCTGAGCAGGTCCCCATACATCTGTATGCACAAGCTCTAATTTTTCGCTCTTCTTTTCTTTCCCAACTCTAAGGAATCTAACTCTCTTTTGTTTTCCATAAACACAATTCTCACATAATTTTAAATCGACATGCTTCAAACCTGGCAACAAATTTCTTGAGTGAAGAATCTGCATCCCCTTCTCACTCATGTGCCCAAGCCTATGATGCCACAATGTCATATCTTCTCCTGAAGAGGTTAAAGCATTAACAGAATTAGAAATACCATTGCATAAATACAATGTACCAACCTTTCCTCCTTTCACTATTACCAGGGATCCTGTAGTGACCTTCTAGGTTTTATCTGTGAAATTAGTTACGCAACCTTCACCTCCCAACTACCTTATTAAAATTATATTTTTCTTCAGATCTAGAACATGCCTTACCTCCTTCAATAGCCATTGATTTCCATTCTGTTGTTTTATGAAAACTGTACCCATCCAACGATTTTATAGGGTTTATCATCACCCAATCGAACCTGTCCAAAATCTCCTTGAACATTATCATAAAAATGTTTCTTATCGGGTGTGGCATGGAATGAGGCCCCTGAATCTACCATCTAGGCATCAATAATATTTTCTAATGAAAGAATCAAAGCATCTTGCAACACATCACCTGTTACATTCACTTCATGATTAGTTTCTTGTTGTGCATCTCCTTTTGCCTTTCGAGACTTGCAGTGTTTTTTCATGTGTCCTTTCTTCCCGCATTTCCAGCACACTATCCCTAATCTGGACTTGGATCTGCCTTTTCTTGACTTACTGCGATATCCTGGGCTCTTTCTTCTTTCCATTTTTCTTCCCCTAGTCTCTACAGTCAAAGCATTACCTGATGTCTCACCGAATATTTTCCGTTGCATTTCCTTGCTAAGGATTGCACTGACAACATCATCAAACTTTAAAGTACTAGATCCAGAGACAGAGTTACTAATGGCCATAACTAAACCATTCCAACTTTCTAGCAATGAGCACAGAAATAACAGAGCCCTAACTTCATCATCAAAAGTTACCCCTACAGAACTTAATTGACTTGTAACTATGTTAAAATCATTTAAATGATCTGCAACAGATCCACCTTCTGATATCTTCATATTAAATAAACGCTTCATAAGAAATACTTTATTTGAGGCCGAGGGATTTTCATATAGTTTGACCAATGCCGACATTAAACGCTCTGTTGTCGTTTCCTTTGAAATATTAAATGTTACCGACGCTGCTAGGGTTAGCAGTATTGTTTCAAGTGCCTTTCTATCAAGAATATCCCATTCTGTGTCTGTCATACTCGTCCGCTTCTTTGTCTTTCCGCTCAATGGTAGGTACAGATCTCTCTGATACAGATAATCTTCCATCTGCATCTTTCACAGCTGGTAGTTTTGGCTGTTGAATTTTTCGACCCTAAACCTACCATATTCCGCCATTACTCCCATTCGAACTAGGGACCCTTCTCTCCTGCAAGTTTATCAGCCAAATAGATCTTCGGCTCTGATACCAGTTGTTAGAAAATTATATATTATAGAGCAATGGAACACATAAAATATTGCAGAAATATAAACATAGAAAATGCATAAAACAAGAAAGACACAGATATACGTGGTTCACCCAGTTTGCGCTACGTCCACGAAGAAACATCCAGTCCTTCTTTTATTATATTATCCAGCAAACTGAAGAGATACAACCTACCACAGATCCATTGTAACTCCCTCTTCTCTCTCAATCTCCTCTCTCTTCCTCACTCAGAATACAGATATACATAGACGCAATACAATTCCCTCATATATAGTGAGGGGTTGCCTTCTAGGGCAAAAAACCCTAAATTAAACATAACTTCTACCATCAAATCATCTGCCTAATGAACGACCCAGATTGACTAGAAATTACTAAACTTTTACAAGGCAATTTTACATCTATTTTTAGCTTCGGTGGCGCTACCCCCAAACCTTTGCCGGGGGACAGCTAGACCCCGGACCCCCTAGCCGGGGGGACAAGTCCCCCCCGCGTGGAGGGGTGTACAGTGTTCCTGGGGTATACGTCCGGCTGAGACCTTTGAATATAGAAGATAATCAGGCTCCACACCCAACATGAAGCTATGCAGAACAGCGTGAGTGCACCGATCTGATCGCGACCCTTCCAGACTACATCAAGGCATCCCTAGGGTGAGAAAACCTGGTTCCAGCACCCTCCCCTACTACCTATGGTGAGACTTCAGTCCGCGCCCCGCGGACTGTTGCCGAAAGGGACGGTAGTGCGGAATTTGTTTGGCTAAATCACTTCTGAACCTGGGTCAAGCCCCAACAAGCCAACAGTAACGCTATCAACACCCATGTGTGGTCCAATTTCCCTTCTCTTTTCACAAGTTGTCTCAAGTTCATATGCACTTCTCTACTTTGTATATTTGTTCCCAACCACACTCGCACATTCTCTGCACCTCTCGTCTCTACTCTCACTCTACTCCCTTCCCCACACCACAATCATCTTGCATGAGAATTTGAGGTCCTTGTGTTTGGTTGCATGGTAAATTCAGAAGTTCTCCAGAATGGGTATGTAACCCATACCTTTGAAGCAATTCAATAACAATCCCCATTCCTTTCCATAAATGTTGGCAATTGGGTAGTTCAACAAACAAATGTGAGATCCAGACATTTAATTCAAGATAAGGTAGGAAACTTCCCATTTCCTCCTCAGAGCTTCCTCTCATGCAATGGATCCATGTTGGCTACTCTCTTCTTCAACTCTTGGCAATATATTACATAAAATGTACATTACATCACATAAATTTTGTCAAGATATCCATGTTATCCATTTCTAGCATTATAAGTCTTAATTACAAACTATAAAACTTGGGGTTTAAAAAGGGATGTTATAGTCTTGATGTTAGCACAACTATAAGAAAATAATATCAATAAGAAAATGGAATTCTCCCTAACTGTCTCCTACAAACATGGCAGATGTAACTTTATTATCCTTCTCATAATGTTGATAATGCATAATATTCAAGACTTAATGGAAAAAGGTGTGCTAGAATCCTAGCATTCAACACTAATCATCAAATAGTAATTCCTAAACAAGGACATGATAAGCAAGATAAACAATCAAATGACTTGGACTCCAAATGTCAATACTTGGTCATTCTAATGCTTTCATCAAAATAAAGTGCTTCCACGTCTTATTGTGGACCAAATTCTATAACTTCTCTAGTTATAGCCAACACTCATTAGATGTATATTTAGTAAAATTTTCATAAGTAGCATCTTTACAACAAACAATAGAAATCCGGACCTTGTGAGTAGGGAAGTTAAGGCCTTTATTTTCTCTAATATCTTTTCAAATTTGTGTTGAAAATAGCAATAAGAAATGCTAAAAATAGAAGTGTTAAAAATAGCACTGCTATAAATAGCATTTCGGGATACATTCCAATTTTAGTTAGTCCCTGAACTAAAATTGAGAATTAAAATTCGAATTTGATCTTAGCAGTTGTTTGAAAAAATAATTAATTAATTCATCTTGAGTTAATTAGTTATAGAAAATCAAACATGAATTCTATGTGAAGACATGCAACAATTTCCCCTTTGATTGAGGAAGTTATCCCTTGATTAAGGAAATCAGAATGAGTTGTACTTTGAGTTGTAATTAGTTAGCTCAGTTAACTAAGTTAAGTCCAGTTAGATTAGTTCCAACAGTTTGTTGAACTGATTGTGAGTTCAATTAGTTAATGCATGCATGCATGTAACTACTGCACTTCAAATAACTCAATATTCTCTCATAAATAACTCATGCATGTCAGTTCAGTCAGAGACCCAGTTGAGATCAGAGGAAGGGACAGTGTACTATCAGTTGGAGGAATTTTCCTATATAGGAAACTCATACATGCAAAAGGAATTATCTCCTTCAGGATTGCATAGTTATTTCCGAGTTAGGTGAGTTGTGTGAGAGGTGAATTCACACAAGTGGCAGCATTGGACCCCGGGAGAAACTGCGCAAGGAAATAGGAGGCTTAGAGGCAGAGGAGAAGGTTTGTGAGAAGCCTCTGATTGTCTATGAGCAATTGAGGGATTGTACTGAGAGCTCGATAGCTTGTGAGTTAAAGCTTTGTGTAATTTGGACATATTTACACTTGTATCATAATACAGAGATCGAGGTTTTTAGCTGAGGCTTTCCCTAGAGTATTCATCTGCGTTCATGTGGGATTGCTTTCTCATTCTCTATTATATGTGTTCTATTTAATCTTGCTCAAAATCAATTAAGCTTCTGCAAGTTTGTTTGTAGAAGTAGATCAAGTATTTTGCTTTAGTATATTGCATTATCAGGTGATCTACAGTGGGAAATTCTACATGGTATTGGAACAAAGGTGATCAAAGCAAAGAATAGTATACAAAGAAGGGAGAACTTTGAATTTTCAAGTTCCTGATTATAGAATTCAGATTCTTATCACATCTCAAATTTCACCAATGGCATTCAACGGTTTAAGACTCAAGTATGCCCTCGATGGCAGCTCAAATTATATAGCCTGGAAGGATTGCATGGAAGCAGTATTTGAGGACAACGGTCTAAAGGACTTCATTGATCAAAAAGTCCCCAATCCAGCGACAGCTAATGCCCAAGAATTGGCGAAATTGAAGAAATGTGTGGCTAGAGTGAGGAGAATCCTTCTAGAGGGAGTTCAATACCACGTAGTATCGAGTCTCCATGGGAAGGAGACACCATTTTCAATGTGGAAAACATTGAAGGATCTATATCAGAACAACAGCGATCAGAGGAAGTTGGCGTTGAAACACAAGCTTCGGAAAATCAAGTGCGAAAATGGCGACACGATCCCTCCATATCTGAACAAGCTCACCACCTGCAGGGATGAGTTTGGAAGCACAGGGATCATGACTGTCGATGATGACATGGTGAGTCTTGCTCTCCTCTGTCTTTTTAAGAGCTGGCATAGCTACCAAGACTTGATAAATGGAAGAGAGAAACTGCCAAATTGGGAACGACTTTGATCGGATATGATGCACTTGATAAATGGAAGAGAGAAACTGTGAGATTGGGAACGACTTTGGTCGGATCTGATGCATGAGAAGATAAGAAGAAGCACGAGAGATGGATCTTTGGTCGGATCTGATCCAGTTTTTCCCATGGTGGGAAGAAGTTTGACAAATCAAAAGTGAGATGCTTTCACTGTCATGAGGTGGGCCATTATGCTACGAATTGTCCACAGAAGAAATCCAAGAAGGGATCTTCGAAGGGATCAGATGGTGAATCACTGGCCTCATATTTCGAATTGGATTTCTCTATCATCTCATGCATGGTTTCATCGATGATGGGTTGTGGTTGGTTTCTTGACAATGGAGCCTCATTCCACATGACCGACGATAAGAGTTTGTTCAGTACCTTGGAGGATTAAAACCTTCAGATACTCATAGCGATGGGTAATGATGAAAAGTATAGTGTTTCAGGTGTGGGTACGGTTTCTTTTCAAAGGGAGCATGGAGCTTGCATTACCTTGACAGATGTGAAGTATGTGCCAGGACTGAAGAAGATCTTGGTATCGATCGCGATGCTAGAAGACAAAGGCTATGATGTAGTCTTTAGTAAGGGAAGGTTTTCCCTAAACACATCACCACAAGACAGGTGAAGCAGATCGGTTCACGAGTCAAGAAACTATATGCTCTTGAGATTCAAGATGCATGCAAATCCTTGAGGAGCAAGGAAACTATTGGAGACTTGGTGGTTGAGAGGGAGAGTACATTACCTCTCAACATGCAGCACCAGAATAAGTCTCATACAATTATGGAGGAGCCACAATTGAAGTAGCTTCAAGAGGTTGTGGAGCAGCCACAACTGGAGAAGTCAAGAGGAGATCGAGTGGAGGCATCCACTCATGTAGAGACCTCTAGTAGGGGGGAATTTCGAGCCAAGTGAGCAGAGGGATCACATGCAGCCATACCTCCAGGTGAGAGGTGGGGCGATGTGAAGTTATAGTCCCAAGAAGGCTGAAATAGGGGCAGGATCTTTGAGGTACCCAGCCTCTTTGATTAGACCTTGCTACGGGAGCCCCGACGAGTAGCAGGACTGGCTAAGTGGGTAGAGACAAATGCGGATGGAGCGGAAGATGAAGCTTTAGCATCAGAGGGTGTTTCTAGCCCAACAAGGTGGTCAGTTGGGAGATCAGTTACTTACTTCTCAGTAACTGAGTTGCAATGCAACAATGGGCATCAGTTACTTACTTCTCAGTAACTGAGTTGCAATGCAACAATGGGCAGCATGATGCAACATGATGAGAGGAGGTGTAGTACGGATGTAGTGTTGGGAGATAGGACCAACAACAGCACAGATGTAGCAGCAGGAATCAGTGTGATTAATGCAATCAGAGATCAAAGTGACAGAGGCTAGAGCAGTAAGACACTGAAGAGCACAGAGGTGCAGAGTTTTCAGTCGACAAAGGCAATAGCAGTCACAGAGTTTGATGACAGAGGCATCATTCTAATTCAGGTTGGATATTTTTTTGTTTCTAGAGTTGCTAGAGCAACAACACTAAGGAGAAGTGTTGCATGCTAAACATTCCATAGGTTCAGGATCGAGTTCGAGTTGAATGTCTTTCTTGTTGAGAGGGAGTACTGAAAATAGCAACAAGAAATTATAAAAAATAGCACTACTATAAATAGCATGTTGGGATACATTCCAATTTTAGTTAATCCCTGAACTAAAATTGAAAATTAAAATTCGAATTTGATCTTAGCAGCTATTTGAAAAATAATTAATTAATTCATATTGAGTTAATTAGTTGTAGAAAATCAAACATGAAGTCTATGTGAAGGCATGCAGCAGTTTCCCCTTTGACTGAGGAAGTTATCCCTTAATTAAGGAGATCAGGATAAGTTGTACTTTGAATTGTAATTAGTTAGCTTAGTTAACTGAGTTAAGTCTAGTTAGATTAGTTCCAACACTTTGTTGAACTAATTGTGAGTTCAGTTAGTTAATGCATGCATGCAACCACTACACTTCAGATAACTGAATATTCTCTCATAAATAACTCATGCATGTCAACTCAATCAGAGACCCAATTGAGATTAGAGGAAGGGATAGTGTACTATCAGTTGGATGAATTTTCTTATATAGGAAACTCATCCATGCAGAAAGAATTATCTCCTTCAGGATTGCAGTTATTTCTGAATTTGGTGAGTTGTGTGAAAGGTGAATTCACACAGGTGGTAGCATTGGACCCCAGGAGAAACTGCGCAAGGAAATAGGAGGCTTGGAGGGCAGAGGAGAATGTTTGTGAGAAGCCTTTGACTGTCTATGAGAAATTGAGAGATTGTACTGAGAGTTAGATAGCTTGTGAGCTAAAGCTTTGTGTAATCCGGACATATTTCCACTTGGATGATAATACAGAGATCGGAGTTTTTAGCTGAGGCTTTCCCCAGAGTATTCTTTTGTGTTCATGTGTGATTGCTTTCTCATTCTCTGTTATATGTGTTTTATTTGATCTTGCTCAAAATAGATTAAGCTTCCGCAATTTTGTTTGTAGAAGTAGATCAAGTATTTTGCTTTAGTATATTGCATTATCAGGTGATCTACAGTGGGAAATTCTACACTTTGTTGTGAGAGAAAGCAAATCAAGGTATTGCAACAATAGAGGCATGACTTCAACATTACACAAATATGAATCTCTACAAGGGATCCTAAATAAAATGCATTTTTACCAAAACCAAACATCATGGAGTTTTATCAACATAGGGATAAAAACAATGCTTTGAGTGGAAAGCAAAGGCATGGCAGTGACTTCCATCTAGTCCTCACAATGTAAACCAATCAAAAACGAGTTATATGTCCCTCAACCATAAACCTAAAGGAGGAAGAGAAGCAATACAACCAAGTCCAATCCATTGTTCTACCAAATGTCATAGACATATGCCACTCAAAGACTCCAAATTACATAGAAACATGCATCTTGAACCGAAAAATATGCAAAACTCACACAAATCAATTTCATACCTCCATTTAAACATTAAATTTTAGAGAATATTTACCTTCTCCCATCCAAAGAAACAAATAGTAATGCCACAACAACAAATTACCACATCCCATTGATACAATAACCTCAATTACAAACAGTTGCCAAAAACAAAAGGAAATCCAACCATTAGTTCTCCAAAGTGGTCCTTCCTCCATGTCATTGTCATCACTCTAAAAGAGATGAGTTCAAAACACATAAACATAAACAAAGAAAACGCCAAATGTAGAACCATAACCCTCAAGCAAGCAAATCCATACCACCTTGCTTGTCAATGGAAAGCAAAGGAAACAACTCTCTCAATGGCCTCATACTCTCGTGCTAATTCCTCCAAGATACAGTGATGAGATATTGAATGATGAATGATCCATTGTCCTAAGCAATATGTGATAAAATCAATAAACCTTTCAGCGCCCCTCAAGGGAATATTTTTCCTCACTAGTACTTAAATATAATATTATTTGCATGATCTCTTAAACCACTAAACCGTCACATAAATATGTGAACATTATCGGCATAAGCAATAATTGCCAATAGGTGGAAGGAACAAATCCAACAACATAGATCCATCTTAACTCTATATCTACCAAATGCCAAAAGGGATCAAATTTCTCAAGATGCAAATCTCTTTTTGAGTGGAAGACTTAAATATTTACACACAATAAATTTGACCGCTCTCTTCACTTGATAAGTGGAGTTAAAATGGATCTATGTTGATTCTTCATAACACCATTTATATTATATATAAATTTCACATTTCTATTTATAGAATTATTCTTTTTTTATTATTATTAATAAAACACGATAATGCATATACATACATGGCACTTTTTCTTTAACATATTTTTATAAATATTTTTATTTAATTCTTTAATGGTGATTATGCATTAATATATATATATATATAGAGAGAGAGAGAGAGAGAGAGATTTTTTTATTATGTATATTAGCTTAAACATGAATTTATGAAATATCAATGTTACAAATAAACAATATATATTATTTTTAATTTACAAGGTAAAATGAATTTATTATATTTTATATATATTTGTTGTGACATTTTTTTTTAAATGTTTTATAATATATTTTTATTTTCAATCTATAATGTAACACGCATAAAACTTATCAGGGTATACATATCACACTAAACAAAATGTAAATAATGATCATTTATATTTGTAACCATCATATTTCAAAATTTCATGATTAAATTTAATTAACACTTACAATAAACTATTTTCTAAGACTTAAATATTTTATTTTGAAATATCAATGATAAATATGAATCAACATTATTTACATGTCTTCTCATATAATATGTATATTATGAATTCTTTTCCAAAAATAAGTTTATCATTTATTAATAAAAATTAAATCGCAATCTAACAGTTACCCTAGAACATCTCTCCCATATTGGGTTGTCCAACACCTTTCAACACAATCACTATAAAGTTCCATTTTTTGTGTTTAACATATTCATAACTATACTATATGTTCTTATGAGAATTCAATTATCAACATATGACATGTTGTCTTGCTTTTTACTCTGGTAATATAGATATCAATATGACTTCCCCTTTGTAACATCTAGCTCAATATTTTAAACTTTTGAATCTTCAAAACATATTCATAATTATGCCATATGCTCTTTTGAGAATTCAAATATCAACATATGCCATGTTGTCTTGCTTTTTGAATCTCATTGTAATGTGGATATCAATATGGCTTCCCAATATTTTTAGCTTTTGAATTCTTCTGGATAGAGAGCACATCTTCTATCATGATCTCATCACCAAAAAAAGTCTATGAATACAGATTTATCTTTCAAAAAAGCGCCATTCGTTTGGATTTCAACAAAGCGCCATTCGTTTGGATTTGATTTTCTGGAGGATTATATTCCGCCAACTTGCATTGTATTTCACTTTGCAAATTTTCTTAAAGTCTCTCTTTCAATTTTTTCCATTTTTAATATTTCTACTTTCATTATTTTTTCCCTTAATAAATTTTTCATTTATAACATTTTTTAATAAGAAAAAGAAAATGATAGTAACATAAAATTAATGATGATTTAATTCTAAAAATAAAGAAAAATTTTGAATTGAAAACCATATCCACTTCCTCATAAAAACATATCCATTTGCCCAATGTTTTGACACAAAGAAAAAGGTAATTTTGTAGAAATGGGAGCTTACATACAATTAAACAATATTAAAAGTGATCAAATTTTCAAATTTAACTTCCAGTAGAAATATTAGTCAATCCAAACATTTTGATTTTTTGCATTTTCAAACTCACACAAATGTGTGCAGCAATAAACTTTAGAACCACAACCACAAAAGAAAAAAGGATCCAAATAATGAGATGTAACTTTTTCTTAAATTTTCAATTTAGTCAAGGCATAGTGTTTTGCGCATTTCCCAAGGTTATTGAAATTGCTAGACAGAGAACCAGGCCAATTTGCAAAAGGAAATGATTTTATTGTTGGGATGCCTGAAAATTTGTGAAGAAAATTTAAATATTTTAACTGTAAGCACATAAAAGCGGCTTCCTAAAGAAACCTTTGCACAAAAGCATTGCTCTAAAACCACTGATTACAAACTCCAATGTTAAATATTATTAGAACCTAGAAAGAACCGAAGCAGTTTATATTTTGTATATTTTACATATATTTTACATACAAGATCCAATGAATTTGATTTCCATAGAAACTCAACAAAAAAATGTCTTTAAAACCACTAATTTTAGACCAAAATGTTAAAGACTATAAAATCAAAGAACTAAAAATATAGTTTATATTTTGTATTTTTTTATATATACAGATCCAAAGTTTGAATCCATCTCCAAACACTTTGTAATGGAATTCATAAAACTTTTCAAGGGTGAAATTTTAGTTAATACTTACAAATGAGATATCTAAAAAAGTGTATTTCCACAGAACAATCAAAGCCAAATCTGTTTATTTATAGCTCAGTCAGATATATTTCTATGAACACATACTTGAACAACAAAATGAAAACAAAAACTCGTGTTAGTAATATGTTCAAATTCTTTTTTACAAAACATTTTCATGATTCCATGATTTCCATATTTGGTCTTAAATCAAATCCAATTTCTACACAGTATTTTCAATGTTAGAATGCAATAGCAATAACACCAAAAGAGAAACAACGCCACAAACACAACCATTTCATCTAACAGTGAAGGAATTTATATATTGCTCATTTTTTCGGATGATAAAACAGCCAAATTCTTTTAGAGATTGTGACTCTTCATTCTTCTTAAATGTCAAAATTATGTACTTTGGAACCATACAGATATCATCTGTAAATTTTATTCAATACAGAAATAGTTTTATTAGAAAACAAAAAAAAAAAAAAAATTAAAATTAGCTGTATTCTTGTAAACATATCAGGTATCCAACCCACCAAAGTTCACACTACAACACTTACTAGCATGACCTACCGAGACCGTGTCAGGCCAGGGTAACTCCAGAATGAATGAGCGAGAGAAACTGATTGCATTATTCATTTAGCTAATACATATTTATATATACAAGCATGACGGATCAGTTCATCTTCTTGATGACTGTCCAGTTCACCCATCCGTTTCGGATTAGGTGTCAACATTCCCCCCCTTAATCTGAAGGGATGTTGGTGAGTCCAAGCATCATTCTGAATCTTTCAAGCTTTTCTCTTCCAAGCGCTTTGGTGAAGATGTCTGCAACTTGCTCATTGTGGAACAATGGCGGAGATGGATTGTTTTGGCCTCAACATGATGTCGGATCAAATGATATTTAGTATTGATATGCTTTGTACGATCATGAAACTTTGGGTTCTTGGCCAACTTTATTGCAGAGGTGTTGTCAATCATG
>APFE030201816.1:59378-81126 GCA_000404065.3 Pinus taeda
CGAATCTATCCAAGCGATCAAGTTGCCGCTCAACAACATTGTCAGATTTGGATGATTCAAGAAAAATTACATCTCTAGATATAACAAACTTTTAATTTTCTTCATCATAGAGGTGGTATGCTTTGGAGGTATTTGAATACCCCAAGAAAATACACTTACGACTTCTAGCACCAAGTTTGTTTCTATGTACCTTTGGTATCAAAGCATAACAGGTGGAACCAAAAATTCTGAGATGTTTGACCGAAGGAACATGTCCATACCACAATTCATAAGGAGTCTTGTTTCTTATAGCACTAGATGGACATCTATTCTTTATATATGCAGCACATAGAACAGCATCAGCCCAAAACATTATCTTTACATTTTTGAAAAAAAGCATGGATCGTACCATATTCAAGTTTGTTCTGTTCATTCTTTCAGCTACACCATTCTGTTGGGGATTATAAGGCACAGTTGTTTGATGTTTGATCCCATGTTGGCGTAGATAGTGTTCAAATTCATTTGATGTATATTCTTTTCCATTATCAGTGCGAATAAACCCAATATGAGATTGTGCATCATTTTCAATCCATTTATGAAAATTCTTGAATGTTAGGAAAGCATCAGATTTGTTCTTCAATAATAAACCCAACACATTCTGGTGTAGTCATCAATAAATGTCATGATATATTTATTTCCATTTGCAGAAGGAACAGGCATTGGACCACATAAATCTGAATGAATAAGTTCAAGCTTCCTATGTGCTCTTGAATGTGAGTCATGAAATGACTGTTTGCTATGCTTTCCTAGAATGCAAGCATCACATTGCTTAAGTTTTCTAGGAATTGTAGGCAAACCAGCAACACCATTTTTCTTCAATAAACGGAGACTGTCATAGTTTAAATGTCCAAATCTAGCATGCCATAATAAACTTGATGGAAGTGTACCTTCTTCATGATGAGAAATATATGAGAAATGTTGTGCACGAGCAGATGTTCCTTGCAGTTTGAGAAGTCTTTCTTCTTCTATTCCCCTCATGACAAGTGAGTGATCAGATGATTTTCTCACCTCAAGCTTGCCATCAAACATATGAATGGAGTGACCTTGCTGGCGGATGTGGACCAAGGACAGCAAGTTTCTCTTGAGCTGTGGGAGATATAAAACATGATCAAGAAGAAAGTCTGGGAGACCAGACAGTTTAAGCCTGATTGTGCCAAGCCCTGATGGCTTGATTTTTGACTGATCTGCAAAGTAAACTACTCCATCAACATTGTCAGTGAAATCTTCAAAAAAGTCTTTTCTATGAGTCATATGATAGGTTGCTCCTGAATCAAGCAGCCAGTCATTTTTCCAGGAAGCAAGTGAAGTGTTAAACAAATCTTCATTTACTCCAATGTTACATTGTGCCTCAATATAGTGAGCGGATTCAGGTGCTTTACCTTTGTCTGTATCATCATTTTTACCTTTCTGTTGGTTTCTTCTCTGCTCAATTTTGTCCCATGGTAGCTTGCATGTAGAGGCATCATGTGATCCATTTCTTTTGCAGCGAATACAATGTAAATCTGCCTTTTCTCCTTGAGGATGTCTGCCCCCCCTGCCTCTGAAGTATCTTCCTCTTCCTCTTCGTCCACCTCTTCCTCTTGTAGAATCTTGAGCAGGATATTTTTCTTTATTAGCCATGCATACAGTCTCTTAAGAAGATTCAGGGACTGTTTTCTTTCCAAAGGCTTTTTCCCTTTCAACAAACTTTTTCACAAGAGATTCAAAGTTTATATCCTTAAGATTTCCATTTGCTTGCAAAGACTCAAGATAATTGGAGTATGTAGGATATAGTGCCTTGAGAAAAGCAATAAGAGATATATCTAGCTGAACTTTAGTGGAATTGATATCATTCACTATAGATTTTATTTCAGATGCAAGAGCAAGAGGGTCATTATTTTGCAGTTCAAGAGTGAAGAGTTTAATCATAAGTTGGACGACTTCAAGTGCAGAATGTGAGTCATAGAGCTCTTTCAGCTTTTGTAAAGCTTCAAAGGCAGTTGAACATGTTGTAAGGTGACGACTCACCTCCTTATTTACAGATGCTGCTATTAATGCATACGCTTTGTTGTTCTTGTTTTCCCAGATGGCAAGCTCTTTGTTTGATGTAGGCTTTTCTAGGTCACTGTCTCCTTCTCCGACACACACTCCTTTCCACAGCTCATTGAAAATGAGGGTGTGTTGTACCATCCGGGACCAGTCATGATAGTTCTCCTTGCCAGTGAAAACTATTCCTATCATAGAGATGATTGAATGCATTCTGTAAAAGGTTGCTTCTGCTGATATAAAAAACTTTTGCTGATATATACTTCTGATGAAAAAAAATGCTCTTAAAAGACTTCCGCTGCTTTAAAAAATGATTTTGCTATGGAGAAAGAAATCATTAAAATTCTGTTACATATATCACCACATATATATCTCAAAAAATCAGCATATATAACACCATATTCACAATTCTGGTACATGTATCACTGCAAAAATATTACGATATTTTGGTGATGGGTGTAAAGTACTCAGAGTGAATTCAAAACAATTGAAATCGCATTTACAATTCTCCAACTTATAATTCTGCTAGACAGAATTTTCAATTCTTAATCTACACGCACACTGTGACAACGTATCCTGGACAGAAAAGCATCGAAAACTGAGCGAAATGTTTGAGATTTGGCCCCCTGGGCCCTGCAACACCAGATTTAAAAACAAAACGTATTATTGTTCCCTTACGGCCCTCCCCAACAGCAACTATGAAGACGAAATTCTGTTTTGACTGTTGCAACAAATTTCTTTGTTATTGCACCAGCGGGGAAACGAACCCGGGTCTGTACAAGAATTATCGAACAAGAACAAGAATTATCGAACAAGAGTTAGTGTTGCGATGCGACTTTTGAATGACCCACATATCAAAGGATTTTTGCCCAACCATATACGGTTCCATTGTTGGGGTTTCAGACGGCATCCAAATAGTGTGAGACCACGGCATCTTCACATATTAAGGCCATGTCGAAACAAAAAAAATGACTACAACTTGTGATGTAAAGATCAATGTTGAATCAGAGTTACCATACTAGGTCGGATGGGTAGCCGAGGCAGTAAAGTGGCGAATGCAAACGTGAACTGCAAGGCGAGGCTTCTCAACAGGCCGACGAAAATTAGGTTTGCAGAAGGCGTCTGGCGGGGATCAAGGATTTCTCCTCCACCTCATACTGAGCTGATAGCAGGATAGCAGAGACATCATGGCGCGTGAATTGAAGAAACGTTTAAAGAGGCTCAATGTTCCCAGGCATAGGATGCTTGACAAACTCAACAGGCAGCGGACCAAGTGATTCAAACATCATTTCATATACAAGGAGCGTTCCAGGCAGCGGACCAAAATTAAACATGAAACGGTTACCAATTTCAGGCGTTTCAATGCATTGAAATTCCAGGCGTTTGCAGGCAGCGGCAGTCTCCAGGCACGCAGTTTTCAATGTCAGAGATGTCAGAGTAGTGCTCAAGACTGAGCAGCTCTCAGGACAGCAGGAGTTACAGCTATTTCTGGGACCTGTGCTCTGATACCATGTCAGGCCAGGGTAACTCCAGAATGAATGAGCGAGAGAAACTGATTGCATTATTCATTTAGCTAATACATATTTATATATACAAGCATGACGGATCAGTTCATCTTCTTGATGACTGTCCAGTTCACCCATCCGTTTCGGATTAGGTGTCAACAGACCGCATTCAGCTTATATTATAGAAACAAAAAGGGCAAGTCTTCATCATCAGGAGTTTCTACAGAAAATTCATTAGAGAATGCAAGGACAACCTTTAACAGAATTTCGTCATTTAAAATAGCGGGTACCTAAAAGCACCGCCAAATTTTTGTCTACATAATATAGAAACGCATTCCTGACCAAAAGGGATAAAGCTAACTTAAAAATGCCTAGGGATTTGAGGTGATTCTCTTCTAAAATGCCTATGGATTCTAAGTGATTCTCTTCTCAACTTGCCTCGTCTTTATAAAGAAAATAAAGGTAAACCTTCCTGCTTCTCCTTTAAATGCTACCCCCTTACATGAGATGTGTATCCATCCTTGCAACCCTCCCAACAACCTAGTTTGGAGAGGAGCACATGGAAAAAAAAGCAAGCCTTGTTCTATGCATTCTCCTTTAAATGTTACCCCTCTTGCATGAGCTGTGTATCCATCCTTGGTACACTCTCAACGACCTAGTTTAAAGAGGAGCCCATGGCCTTACTACACTACCAATGATCGTACAAAAGAAAACAAAATGTTAAACCCACCCTTCTATATCGATGCCACTTGCTAAATGTTAGCACACCACAACCAAGATCCCTGACAAGGTAGGTCAAATTGGAAAAAGTCATCCTTGGTACACTCTCAACGACCTAGTTTAAAGAGCAGCCCATGGCCTTACTACACTACCAATGATCATGGAAAAGAAAACAAAATGTTAAACCCTTCTATATCAATGCCACTTGCTAAATGTTAGCACACCACAACCAAGATGCCTGACAAGGTAGGTCAAATTGGAAAAAGTATTTGTATTAGAAGGCCATCATTACTCCCTTGATGCTGCCCACCCTCCCAACCTTTTAATTTCAAACAGCTACAAGTCATTAAGTTACTCAGATCAGATTTGCAACTGCTTACAAAAGCCTTTTGAGAAACCCTTCCTATATCATTTTGACTTTTTATAAAGCAGTTATCGCTATAAAGAATCTTGCCAAGCCTTGTACTAACAAATAAAGACTTTTAAAAATGAATTATGAATAATTCTTGAATTTGCACAATCTTGCCCCCAAATGAATTATGAGTCATTCAAAATATATTCAGTGCTACCGCATCTCAACACTGGTACAAATGAATTATGAATCATTCTTAGACGTGTTCAATCCTACCCCATCTCACCTTCATTGCTACTCCTCACCATCACCCTAAGCCCCCTTCCACTATAACACATTCCAATGGCCGAACCCATACTGGCCACCTATGAGTGTTTTTCACATTGTAAATTATGCAAGCTGCACGAAATTGGGAAACAAGTACGAGTTTCCAATACATGCACAGGTACGAAACGTAGTACGAGTTTTCAATTGTCAATGCATAAACTAAAAGTCTCTAAATTTACATCACATTTACTCATGAATGATCACATAATAAAAATAGCAATATCCAAAATCAGCCACGAAAAATTTCTAATTTCTTATCTTGTGCTTGATGGGGAGTCTCTTGCTACATAGTCGAACGACCTTAGTGCTCTTAATTAAATAAAGTTTCATACCCTACTACCCTATGTGCTCTTGATTATTGAGAGTCTCCCTTGCATAGAGGGGTTGGTTCTCATGATTAAATACAAATTTCATACCCTAATACATGACAAAATCCAATGGAAACATTGCAATCCTGAAATCCTGAAAAACAAATAAGTCATGCATAGAGGGGTTGGTTCTCATGATTAAATACAAGTTTCATACCCTAGTACATGACAAAATCCAATGGAAACATTGCAATCCTGATATCCTGAAAAAACAAATAACTCTGTTGGATTTTGAGTGAGATCTAAAATTCTATTCTCTCCATATGAAATCCAATAAGGGAAAAACCACTCTCAAACATCCCGAGTCATTTTATGGTAATGTTAAAAATTTAAGTAAAAATGACATTCAAGGTTAATGTCACTTTTACTTTAAGAATTTAACAAATTTAACATTACCAAGAACTGCATATCAACACTAGGGCCATAGGCTTGAACATTAGGTTGCCCCACTCAAAAAAGTCCTCATTTTTATAACTTGAGAGGCATCTAGAAGCATCCAGAAGATATTTTAGTCGTCCAATAAAAAATTAGAAGCAAAAAAATTAAAACAAAATACAAGAAAAAGTCGAGTTAGAACAAGAAACTCCGTCATACAACCTGAAAACTCGTTTCTGGCCGTACTAGTCACATTTCCTCCTCTAGAAATGGGCCAGTTTAGTCGGAAATGAGTTTCCAGGCTGTACGGTACGAGTTTCCTCGTTTCCGTTTTGTTTCCGGCCAGAAACAGACCCTTCTCCAACGTTTCCTCCAACTTAGAAATTGTGATATGATATCCTAAATTTAAAATTAAAGTTTTGATATGAAAATAAACTAAATGGCATATAGAGCAAGCTTTAAATGAAATATTTCCAAAATTCAAGACATCACATGCCTGTTCAATATTGTAATTAATTCGTCAATAACAATCAAAATTGTGAATAAAAACATTTTCCATAAAACCAACATAATCTATTAGCCTGCCATCTCTTAATTGCTTTGTTCCATCTTTATCACCATGAATTTCAATGAATCACTTTGAAAGGAGACTAAATACTTTATTTAAAAAAATGCACAATCATTAAAACCCACCAACATTTTGATCGCTTTCCAGTCCAATTTGCGCTGTTAAAATGGGTAATACATCAATAGCATCTGAATTAAAGTCTCAAAATATCTTTGAAAAATATATCAGCTCAGGTAATTATTACAAAAGAAGAAATAAAAAGCATCATTATTTCAAACAACTAATGATGCCTCTATAAAAAAAATGTGCTGGCAACTTGTGAACATTTAAGAATGCATAGAAGCAAAAGCTGCAAAAGTCGCATGGAAGGATGAACATCAATATGAAGATAAGATATTATTGAACCTAACAAACTTTGTTGAAACATGAAAACTTAGTGTTTTTTTCTTTAATGCAAAAGGATAAAATTGTCAATGACATACGAAAATAATCATCTATCTGTCCACAAAAACAACCAACCAATGAAGTCAAACAATATGGAAGAGGTCCAGTAAGGAAAAACCAATAGATCAAGAAACCAGAAAAAGTGCTGCGATTATATTACAAAAAAAGCGATTAATATAGTACAAGCGACGGGGAATATAACAAGAGCTAATACATAGCAGTCCACCTAAATGATGGGCCATAAAAGAATGCCTATGCAGAGGAGCTGCTGATCCATGCAACCACTGAGGCTTCAACATATATAAAACAGCAAAGCATACTTTCGTAATATTCATTTTTTCGTTCACAATGAACACCAAACTGATTCAACTTATTAGAAGCCTTAGTAATATTAATCAGATCCAATATTCATGCTTTACCACACCTAAAAGATATCTGCACAAGTTGTAATTTCCATATCAATCCTACCATAATACATAACTGTTGTCCCCTGGTAAATGTCTTCATCGCTTCAACATGTAATCAACTGAACTATACAAATTGCAAACCTTTCCCAGTCAATGTGTTGCTCAGGTGATTACCCAGATATTTATTTATGCTATAAGGTTATTGAGAATTTTGGTCACCAAACAAGTCACCTAAGACAAATGTTATAACTAGTCAACTTCATCAGTTGGAGTTTAACGACAATAAATAAAATGTAAGCTAGTCAAGAAATTGCTTTATACTTGCTCTTCAAAGGCCTTCAAATGTTCTATATTGAAGGCTGCACACACATACAAGATCTGTTTATTCACATTTCATTGGCATGCCAAACTATCACCAGATACAATGCACTTTCATAAATATTATAATTGCTCTTCAAAGGCCTTCAAATGTTCTATATTGAAGGCTGCACACACATACAAGATCTGTTTATTCACATTTCATTGGCATGCCAAACTATCACCAGATACAATGCACTTTCGCAAATATATGGGTGCTGGCTATGATTATAGACATACTAGAAATATGACAATGAGCAGGTCTGACTAGCACTAGTGCTCTGTAAAACCCCCCCCCCCACCCCATGTACTGTGGCCTCTAGATTAGAACTTAAAACAGGAAAATAAGCTTTACCTACAGAAAAAACATACAAATGAACTCCAGAAATAGACATACAAAACTCAATAAAAAATTATAAATCAAGCACTAGTAAGATTAAATATGTAATCAAAAAGACAGTAACCTTAACACATTGTTGCCTTCAGAATCAAATAACTGTGCATCAACAAAAACTAATAAAACAATGAATCTACAAATTGAAACTTGAAGGTAAAAATTAAAGCTGAACATACAGATCAACCCTTGGATCCTATGCAGCAACCTGCACAGACCTTTGCTCCACATTAATTAGAGCAGTGCATTTTTGTGCACTTTCATGCACTGTAAATTTAATGAATAAGAAATGACTATAAAAAGGCATTGGTGAGGTGTATTAACCAGCTTCACTTTTTGAAGCCTAACTATAAAATTGTGAGTGCAATGCCTGTACTTGAAAATATAGAATAGAAACTACAACTGGAATCTACACATTAATCATACAATTCATCCTCGAACTAAATTTGTAGTACAAAGATGACTGATATTCAGCTCTTGACTTTTCTCTGCTAAAAACTATGAAACATTGCACTTTAGCAAATATTATAATTGATCTTCAAAGGCCTTCAAATGTTCTATATTGAAGGCTGCACACACATACAAGATCTGTTTATTTGCATTTCATTGGCATGCCAAACTATCACCAGATACAATGCACTTTCGCAAATATATGGGTGCTGGCTATGATTATAGACATACTAGAAAAATGACTATGAGCAGGTCTGACTAGCACTAGTGCTCTGTACCCCCCCCCACCCCATGTACTGTGGCCTCTAGATTAAAACTTAAAACAGGAAAATAAGCTTTACCTACAGATAAAACATATAAATGAACTCCAGAAATAGACATACAAAACTCAATAAAAAATTATAAATCAAACAATAGTAAGATTAAATATGTAATCAAAAAGACAGTAACCTTAACACATTGTTGCCTTCAGAATCAAATAACTGTGCATCAACAAAAACTAATAAAAAAATGAATAAACTTGGAAGGTAAAAATTAAAGCTAAACATACAGATCAACCCTTGGATCTTATGCAGCAAACTGCACAGACCTTTGCTCCACATTAATTAGAGCAGTGCACTTTTGTGCACTTTCATGCACTGTAAATCTAATGAATAAGAAATGACTATAAAAAGGCATTGGTGAGGTGTATTAACCAGCTTCACTTTTTGAAGCCTAACTATAAAATTGTGAGTGCAATGCCTGTACTTAAAAATATAGAATAGAAACTAGAACTGGAATCTACACATTAATCATACAATCCATCCTTGAACTAAATTTGTAGTACAAAGATGACTGATATTCAGCTCTTAGGCTTTTCTCTGCAAAAAACTATGAAACATTGCAGATTGACACCTCAGCCATATGTGGCAGTAGAATTGCTGGCAAGCGGACATGAAAAGAAACTTCCCTCAAGGTATGCACGACACATGCAGCTGAAACTAACTCTGGCCAAACAAAACCATGCAACATCAGAAAAGAATCGAGTAGGTCTCTCCCAACAAGGTTATGTACAATTATGAGAGACTGACTCCAAGAAAGGAGAAAAGCTTTCTGTGACCTTAAAAATAAGTTGGCCAGGAAGCAATGCAAGCAAGATATGCTCTTGTGATTGAAAACACCATAAGAGGGTAAAAAATACTTTAAATTGTTTAACGTGTACTTTCAGGAAGATTATATTGACTTTGGCATTCCCTATTCTTACCTTTAAAATTAAGTAACTTAAAACCTTCTTCATGGGTTATCCTTGTATGCTCCAGCACTTCACCCTGCTGGATTGGTGTATCACCACAGAAGTCTGCATTTGGTTGACTTCCACCTTGACATCTTACACAGATTCCATTCAACCCTATAGAATCCCCTCTTGCACAGAATTTACAAGAAAAACTATGTGTTTCAGAATGCATTGTCTCGTAACAAGACTCCGCATCTTCTCTGTGTTTTTCAACCATCTTTTCTGAAACATGTTCACTGTCAGGTGCAGTGGCAGAGCCAACATACGCAACCACCCGAAGATTATGTGCATCTACAGTTGTTTTATGATTACAGTCAAAATTTTCAGGACCTGTCAAATTAACCAAGTTGCTGCACCAATTTATAACCTTCTCACTCAGCTTAATTTTCTCTGATATGGATTCATTCAATGGTTGCTCCAAAAACGCTGCTGCATTGTCATCATAGACTGATTTGGTTTGATCTGCATGATTAATGCCTTCAGAAGCAGTTTTAGGAACTTCTTGACCTTTCTTAACATCATTATGTACTGCAACGTCCTGAAAACATGGAAGTCCAATCTCTGAAATCAAAGAATCATGTGGGGTCGAAGTACTTTTAGGGACTAATCCCATATCTACATCAGTCAGATGCCCGTTATCTGGTTCACACCACAGCTCCTCTTTACTGTCTCCAAAAGATGAAGACTTGTCGGTTTTCTTTGTAGCAGCAATTTGGGCATTCATGGGAGTATCAAGAGTGGCAACATCCCTAGACCGTTGTCTTGCCTGTTTGTAAATTTCCATTGCTAGCTGCATATGCTGCATTTTACACAACTATCAGGTTAGCACACAACAGCATTATGAATGCAAAGGAACATTTTTTGTTTGAACCACTATAAAAAATGCTAAATAGGAAAAAGTCCAACAAGCACGAACATTCCACTTGAGTGTCAAAATGCAATCAATGCAAGAGAATTTACATTCTCCGATAAACATGGGAAAAATGCTCGTCGCAAATCGAGACTTGAAAGGAGAGCCTCTGTATCTGTATCCACCTGGCATTACATAAAAGAACAGATGAGCAATCTTTATAAGCAACCAAAAAGAAATGGCAAAACTAGAATACATATAATCATAAAGTGCACTGAAGCAACAACCATGCCAAATAACATCAAGGTAAAAGAATCAAATAATCATAAAGAGGTGCACAATCACAATATTACCTCTAATTGGTGGTCTTCATAAGCCTTATCTGTAGTGAAATTGGCTTCATCAGGGCTCATAGTCTGTCCTGTGCCAAGTTTGTTGATATATTGACTGTATAGATCTGGACCTGCCAATTCTGCTGATACATCTAGTTTTGACAGATAATACCTTGTGTCCTCACATTCATGCTTATACTTCTTTGTTTCTGAATAGAATGCACATGAGGAATTTTCTG
Source organism: Pinus taeda (assembly GCA_000404065.3). NCBI lineage: Eukaryota > Viridiplantae > Streptophyta > Pinopsida > Pinales > Pinaceae > Pinus > Pinus taeda. The sequence goes on from APFE030201816.1 coordinate 70,404, forward strand.
GAGCAACATTCCGAGAAACCTGATCACACCTTCTAATATCAATACTTTCAGTGGAAGATCTTTCACTTTTGAGTTTCTCTTGACGATCTCGAGGATCTTGAAGCCCACCTCTTATTTCCTCAGCAGTATACGGGCCCTGATAATTAGATTCATTACGATCAGAGAAATCCATATTCATATCAGTCTTTTGTCCTTTCCCCGTACCAGTTGGTCTGTCCCAACAGCGGTTACCCATTCCTTGCCCAAATGCATACCATTCTCGTCGTCCATACATCATAGATTCTTCTGTATACCCATCCCATCCATGATGAGAACCTTGAACATGACCCCGGCCATCATCAGCTTGTCTTTGCCACCCAAAGGCACCATTATGAGCGGGGTTCCCGTCTCCATTGTCCCACATATGATATGGAATTCCAGCATGGGCCATATCCATCGGAGGCCTCAATCCTCTAAACATGGGAGGACCTGCATGCTGTTGCCCAATATTATGGAAAGCTCCAGGTGGATGACCACCAGATTGATGGTGAAATGGAATATAAAAGTTACCTGACCCAGGACCCTGAGCCTGTGAATTCCAATTTCTGACAAGCCCGTTGAACTCAACTCTATTAAAAGAGGCACTATTGTTCCAATCAGCTCTTCCCTGATCCCTAGAACAATGCCCCTCTTCAAAAGCACCACTATTTGGACCCAAAACAGAAGGATTATCAATTCCTGGTCTAAAAGGAGGCGGAGGGGGGAGATGGCCAGAAGGCCGAACATGAAAAGGTGTACGTTGTTGTAGAGGAGGTCCAACCGACCTGGAATTTGAGGCAAAATGAGACCAGCCTGGCTTAAGAGAAGGCATCTTATCTGAATGATAAGATGTTTTAGGCCCTTCTCCAGACACTGAGGAATGAACCGAAGTGAAAGCCCGCTTGGGATAGTGATCAACACCAGAAGCATCATCCTGTAGTCCAGTAACTGTTGAGTCCATGGCATGCACTGATGGAGCTCTGGAGAACCTATCACTTTTTGCATCGTTCAAGTGAGAGCTGCAAACCCTGTCTGTACTTTGAGACCTGCAAACTCTATCTCTACTTCGAGAACTACAAACTCTGTCTGTACTTCGAGACCTACCTCTACGGTCTCCATTGTCCTTCATAACAATTACAGACTCTCTGTCTCTCGTTTTATCTTGATGATCTGAATGCGGCCTGCATCTATCTGAATCCCCAACACGATCTACACTTTTCACTGTCCTTGTCTCTCCCCGCATACTAGTGGCACTGCTAAAACCATGACCACTTTCCAACCTTTTTCTTTTGTTGTTTTTTCCATAAGACAAACGGTGGCTCATGTCATTAGTAGATGGGGTTGGCGATCGACGAGTCATCTTCACAGGTGAAAGGCAAGCATTTGACTTGAGTGAGCTGTCTGAACTTTGCACAGGTGATTCCTCTCTATGGCCATCCAGGTACCTTTCAGTTCTATTGCCAGCATGAAGAATGGCCTGCTCTTTAGGGCGATCATGATCATGATCAAATTTCTGTGCATGTTGATTATCCCTGCCAAGCTGAGGCCTTTCTTCAAATGAAGTATCCTTCCATTCTGATCCAACTTCCACAGATTTTACCCTGCAAAAACCAAAGGTAAGAACCAACCTCTTATTCACTTGTAGGGTGTTAAGAGTAAATACACCAGAGCTATTTATTGTACCTTTTATTTAACATATAATCCTAAACACAAATAATGGAATTCAGGTTTCTCAATGTGCAGTTCAAGGAAAGCAAAAGTTTCACAGATAAGGTACATTTTCTGCTGAAATGGACAAAACTCCATAACATTCCAAAAATTACATTTAAAATTGCCACACGAGTGACAACTAGAACAACAGTTCAGTGAAACTTGTGGGGAAAGAAGGAATTCTCTGAAGCCAACAAACACTGAATGAAGGAGGTTGTGTAGAAGAATCAAACAACAAAAAGTTTCAAGCACCCTCATGGATTATCAATCCTACATTATCAAGCATTGCAGAATGAAATTAAACAGACATCTTATGAACCCAATGCCAGATCTAAAGGGGGAGGAAAATATAGCAATAAAGTTTCAAGAGCAGCAGAAAGTGAAAAAATGATATACTTACAATTCCCAGATTCCACATTTCCCACAACGTTATCTCATAAAAAGACCGTTATCTCATAAAGACCAATATCACATATAGAATAACACAACCTGAAAATGAATAATGAAAAGAACAGCAAAAGTACCAGTGATGTGGAAGAAACTTTAGGGGCTAAATTTTGCCATTGGGCTAATTTCCCTTTTTTCCAAAACTTGATTTGCTAATTTACTTTTTTTCAAGAATTCACCCAGAACCCAAAGAACAAAACTATTTTATTCTAAAATCCCCAAAATATTCTAAAAACTATATAGAATCCTTAGAAATTTAATTTTTTTTTTCAAAAACATCGCCAAATATTTTATCATTGCCATTCTAAGAATTAGTAGGATTTTCCTAAATTTCTGAACTTCAAAATAAGTACAGATCCTTAAAATTTTGCCTGCCACTGATACAAGATTAATTACCTCTTTTTCTCTTTGTCAATCTTTGAAACTATTTCACAGGCTCTCTTCTGCTGATCCTTGTTTGTGGCTACATCCATTACACTGGAGCATCGCAAATCAGAGGCCAATCTATCCTGCACTAATAAGTCATCTTCACAAACCCTACTGGTTCCTCCACGTTCATCTTCAGAAAAGGAGTCTTTAGATTCACGGGATCTACGCAACTTGGAGCCCTCTAATTTCTGAGAGTGTCGGTTATGGGAAGTGTCCGGTTCTGGATATCGATCATCAAAATAGGAACTATACTCTTGGTCACTCTCATAATGCTTATTTTCCTTGCCGCGAACCCGCTGCTTAGATTCATCTTTGAAATGTTTACTATCATGGTGTTCTACAGTGCAATCTCGATGAGACTGCTCTGGCCTATACTTCTCATCTTTGCTTTTATCATCCTTGTACCTGTCATCTCTATATTTTTCCTCCCTGTACCTGTCTTCTTTGTATTTTTCTTCTCTGTAACTGTCTTCCAATTTAACCTCTTTATTCTTATCAGCTTTAATTTTGTCGTCTCTATATTTCTCTTCTCTGTGCTTGTCATCTTTCTGTTTGACATCTTTATGCCGTTCTCTTTCTTCTCTTGGCTTGTCATCTTTGTACCTGTCGGCCCTTGGCTTATCATCCATGTGCCTTTCTTCTTTATACTTATTAGCCCTGGGTTTATCTTCTGATTTCCTCTCATCTTTGCATCTGGAACCCTTAAGCTTATCATCTTTTTGTTTCCCATCATGGTGCCTTTCATCTTTGTGGTGAGTGTCTCTTGAACGGTATGACTTTCCTTCCCTGTCTCTATCATCATCCCTCCATCTATCCCTGTCACCTGATTCCTCCCTCCGCCGAAGTATGCGATTTTCCAGTTCCTTCTCAAGTTCAGGATTACGAAGCTCATCTTGTATCTTCCATTCTACAGAAAATATATTTAAAAGGGAAAATTAAAAATAATCAAGTTCAACCAAGATTATAATCCAAAACAGATAAACAGCTAGTAGATATAATATAAATAACCAGGAAGAAAAGCATGTCAAAAGGAAATTCAAAGTATCCAATATGGCTTTTAATGTTATTAACAAGAAAATAAATCATTGACATAGAAACATTTTAAGGGCAAATGAAATTCGGAAAAGGAAATTCAAATATCCAAAATGGTTTTGATGTTCCAAGGAAATACACGATTGGACAAGGAAATATTTATGGGAAAAGAATAAAGTTTGCTGCCATGATAAGCAAATTGGATGCAGAGTAATTCCCATAACGTTGTATCATTATCACATTAAAGTCATTTGATAAACCAATTTTATACATATCATGTAGAAAACAACAAGAACTGTTCTACAAGGAGATAGAGCACCTATGCACTAATTCAAAGGTTAAGGGATAAGTGTACGGGTGACACTTCAAAATATCAACACGTCTCATAAGTTAGAACAGAACCATCTTAACCATGAGTAAATTTTAAAGGCTATTTAACCCCAGAAAGAGGGTGCAAAAATATTGATATTATTACATCAAGGGGTTCAACACCCCTGGGATCTCGTGCATAACAGATCTAAAGTTAAGATGGATCTGGATTCTGTGCAAGTGTCTATTATGAAGAATCAATATGAATTTCAAGCTGGCCACATTAACCCGGCATATTTCAAAATCAGACGCAGCGTGAAGTGTTCACGAATCCACAATATCTTAACTGTAAGATGCACAGGAAATGTAGAACACACTCCCATTTAATGTACCACACACCCAAAACAAAAGACGCAGATATATAAAGCCCCTGATTTCTTTCTGACTTCTCATATTACAAGAGCCGTAGGGTGCAAGTAAAATAAACATTGACAAGTTGAAAATTAAACTGTCTAACTTATTGAATCTCCGCCTACCGTCACTGGTCTTCCAAAAAGATTATTTATCAGTAAACCTTAACGCACTTCCCGACAAGAGCTATGGGGGATGTTAACTAAATACTATTTTCGGCTATCGGTGTCATGGTTAATTGATAAAGACAGTGATATGTCAGGCCACCCACCGAGGTTCGATTTTTTCAGGGACATGAATAAGAAGTTGGGCCAAATGTCAAACTGAGAAGCACCACCCAGTGAGAGCAGCTTACCCAGATGAAGGTGCTCATGTTCAATGGTTTGCAGACTGCTAGAGTGATTTACTGCTTAGAATCGTGTGTAATGCCCCTCTAGTGTTTAAAATAAACGCTTCCAAAAAAAATATTTAGAAAAAGAAAATAATAATAATAATAATAAAATCCAGTAAAATCCAACAAATCAAAATTACCCGTATTTCTCTGCCCTTTCTTTTGAGGAGCCTCTTGCGGACCATTCGCGCTTTGGCATCCCTGTTTTCCAGCATCTTCAGCACACTTCAACGTCTCCGGCACGAAACTAACCGAACCCTCGCGTCTCAAATCCAGAGCCTTCTTTGCCTCTTTTACTTCCATCTTGATCTCATCTCCATCCGATTTCGCTCGCGATTTCCCTCGACTTGAATCATTTACCCTGTGCTCGAGCACTTCTTTGTTTCTAGAAACCCTAATTTCATCAACCCCATTAGAACCCGTTCGCCTTGATTTATCAAAACCCTTTTCGCTGCATTCCGGCGCCCCGACATCCCCACCTGAGCTATCAGAATCGGCCTTCGAATCTTTTTCCTTGCTGGGGTCAAGATAAGCCAGCAGCGAAAGGGCATTCTCCTTCGCCTCCCAACGCTCAGAAGAAACGGATACAGATGCACGTTTCTTCTTAATATGCAATAAAGAATCCACCAGGCCGTGCTGCTCCTTCGATGCTGAAGATTTTCTTTTATCCCCTGCCTGGTTTCCATGCTTCTCCTTCAATGAATCGACCCTGTTTCCCTTACTTTTCCCTTCCGGTAATAAAATTTCAGGCCCGTATCTCGCACTGCCTTCATCATCAGACTCGGAGGATTCCACAGACGAGCGCCTGTAATGCTGCCTGTGAGACTTGTGTCTGGAATTCCTCCCCATGTTCGATGATTAAAATATCAAATCAAAACATATAATTCTGAAGCTCGGTAAATCTAATTTTCTTTTGCTATCCAATCTACCGAGCCTGTGATTCGAACCAACGCCGGCTGAAACCCTGGAATAGGCGTCCTTGACCTGTGGGGCGTCTCAGGATCGAATCCGGGGCTTATCAGGGACCCAGCAAAGAGAAGTTACCAAATATGACCTCCGGGCGATGTGAAACAATGCCTCGGCCCCAGGAAAATGCGGCGAAAACCTTTCGCGAGAACAAACCCTAGCTATACACTGTTTTAAAGGAGAAAAACTATCACTGGATGGATGGAAATAACTGATTTTGTCGATTGAGCAGTTGGTATAGGTGGTTTCCTTCCTTCCTTTCGAGGGGACTCAAATATCATATCGACACTGCGGGAGGACGAGCGTCGAGGAAGAAGAAGAGGAGGAGTCGATGTCGATGTCGAGTCGGATGGAAGCGAGGAAAACACACACAAAAGGGAGGGAGAGGAATCAGCGTAAGCAGTTGTTTCCCTTTTGATTGCAAATTTGTATGCATATTATCGTTGTTATAATAACTCTTCTTAAATTTTCAACGCCCATTTAATATCCACATAGATATGCCAATAATAGCACTGATTTCCATCCCGCAAAGACCATAACTAGGTCAAGGAGCCCAATGTCCATATCTGGGGAAGTGTAAATTTTGTCAACCACAAAATTTATGATGGTAAATATTTTTATTATTTTTTAATTAGGTTATAATAACGATTATTGTAATTTTAAAATATTATTTAATTAAATATTAAAATTGATATATTTTTTATTTTTGATTTAATTATCATTTTAATTATTTATTTAATTAAATATAAAATTGATATATTTTATTTTTAACATAAATGATCAATTTTGTAATATCAAGGTGGTAAGCAATGTGTGTGTTTCAATTTCAAGTTTCAGTGATATTTTTTTCCTTTTTCTTTTTTATTTGAAAGTTTGCTAGTACTATGGTTTAAGTGTCTATCTTTCACACTAATTTGGTATACCTCTTTCTTGACCCATATAGTGGAGTCATGATCGCAAACCACAATTTACCTTTTAATCATTGCAAGATTCATCTTTGGAAAACAATACTTTGAATTTTTCAAGTCGCAATAACATAAATGTGTGTGTTTCAGTTTCAAGTTTCAGTGATACTTTTTTTCTTTTTTATTTTAAAGTTTGCTAGTACTATGGTCAAAGTGTCTATCTTTCACACTATTTCCTTATACCTCTTTCTTGACCCATATAGTGGAGTCATGACCGCAAACCACAATTTACCCTTTAATCATTGCATGATTCATCTTTGGAAAACAATGCTTTGAATTTTTCAAGTCGTAGTAATATAAATGATGGGCATAATGCTTTACTTAACACCCTCTCAAAAACATAAAGATTTCTCGTATAATCCCCCATCCACCCAATGTGACCCTTATGAGGATATATTTGCCCATAAAAACACAAAGACTCCTCATATAATCCTTGTCCCACCCAACATGACCCTTGTGAGGAAATGTTTACCCATAATCCCAACTCCTAACCCACATGATCCAAAGCATTGCATTTGACAACAAATAACAGTGAGGCCTATTGTTCCAAATTATGCAAGCCATGAACATCCCAAGTCTCATTGTCCATATGCCCCAATTGCAATGTCATATGCATATAACATCAAGAATCATAGTAATAAACAAAGAAATAATCGGTGCTCCATTTGAGATCACATGTCCATCCCGGCCAATATATCTAAGCTATAACATATCCTTCCCAATGGATCATATATACCACAATGTGGGTAGAAAAAACCATAAAACATGGCACACCTATTAAGGGAAAATAATGAGCAACATGTTTCTCAATACTTAAAATCTACAATTTGGCAATTGGGTTTTATTTCTCGAGTTTGCCTCTATGGCACCGTGCACTTTCCTAAAGGCATAGCTATCACTTAGAAAACCAATGCAAGGGTTGGCACTGAAGTAACAACCAAGATAAGGGTTGGCACTTAAGCAACAACTAAGATATTCAAAGACACCATAGCCCTGGATACGCAAACTTTTCTTTAGTCCATTGAAGATGTGAAGATCATCCGTGCATATACAGGGAGAACAATTTAGCAATTCAACAAATGACCAACTATATACCATATTTGGGTACCAACAAGACAAGGGACACCAAATATTTATGCATCATGGAGATGTTTTGGCATAGCCCAAGCCATGATGGCAAAGGAACTAGAGGACAAGGAATTCCATCAATGATTTGAATCTCTCAAGATGCAAAACAACATGATGCTTACCTTATGCTCGTGGCTAGTTAAGAGAAATGGGGGCATCACTATGTTGGCTCAAGGGGGTTCCTTGAAGGATTCCCCCATGTCGATCAACTTTACTTAAGGAGTCGATGTGGGTTCTTCTTGATTTCAAGTTCAGGTTCCCATATTTTGACATTTATGCCTATAGTCCTAACTTTCTATTTTAATTGTTCACCATATTTATCGAAATGATATCTAATTATGTCTAGTATAAGTCCTTTCTAAAAGAAACCTTGGATTTTCTTTTTGAAATATATGTTGCTTCTCAGCACTTAGTTTTTAAGTCTAGTTTGGTCTTCTAATAGGTAGATCAACAAAGTCTTTGTCTTTTTAAACTCTTGGCACAATTCAATTAGGTTGTAATCTCTTTGTCCATGCTAACACCACCATACATTATGTTACTATTGTGATAAAGTATATTTACTCAAAGAAAAATATCATCTTTAAAATCCACATGGTGGAAAATTCACTCCATGCCAATATTGATGATCTCCTCTCTGTAACCATTTGTAAAAACACATTCACATTAAACATCAAATTTCAACACTAGGTTAGAGTTGCATCTACCTAAATTGGTGGTCAAGGATGTGCAAAAGTGAACATCACATACAACTTTTTTTGAAATCATTGTAATGGTTGACATGGAAATTTATAGTGGTTATTAATAAAATAATGTGCAAATAAAATTTGTCAATTGAGTTTTGCTTAGGTGGTTAGGGCGGAATAGTTGTTATCCTCCTCACCCATGTTCAAGTCTCGTAAGTTGACATGTTGGAGCTTTAGAATAGAGTAACTTCGTAGTGCTCTTAAGTGAGTCTATATTGAGGGCTAGCCCAGTACCAACAACCTATCTCTTGCCTTCAGGTTGAGATGGAGGCTAACTTTCTTCGATAGGTGGTACCTAATACCTAAAATGTGCAAATAAAATTTAAAAATTTTATTAAAAAAACACATATTATATATAAAGCATCTATAAGCATTAATACCTTCTTAACAAGTGTTGAAACCAAGTTAACTTATGTAAAAAACATTAATTATAGACAATATAAACTATACATAAATCAAAATTGCACTTGTACAAAGTATTTTCAACATGACTGACCTATACATATCTTATATTAATTGTTAATCATATAACTTTATAGGTTAATAATTTGATATTCATTCACTGTAAAATATCCATAAATCCAAAATGTAACTACCCCTCCAACATTTACCCACTTTTACAATCTCTCCAAGGTAAACATGAGCTAAGTGTACTATGATATTACTCGACCTCCAAGTTCTAGTTATGGAAGTGAAGCCTACAAAATGGAAGTAAACTGACATCCCTCAGAGACTACAAATCACTCAGGAGTCTACCAACTACCCCAAGTGATCAATCCCTGAGTTGGAACTCTTTTTCACTAGGTTTACTCACCAACCACACCCTTGACACATTATGCATGCGGTTACGAGGCTCCAACCGCACCCATAAGCCTATCTGCATGCGATTATGACCCAAATTCCTCAGTTCAATGCATGTGATCGCGAGATCTATTGCACTTTTCAGACTAGCCTCTAGACCACTGCCCAAAACTACCTATAACTTTCCAAAATCATGACAATGATAATAAAAATGCTAAGCAACTAGAACTTCAGCGAGACCTTTACATAGACATGCCTAATACAAGATAGACATCTTGTCAAACACATGAAAAACATAGAAGCTACAGGTCATGAATGCATATATGATCATAAACTTCTGAAATTCATCTAAGAATCACCAAGAAGGCTCTATGCCCTCTCTATCTAACTACAATAACACTTCTTAGCCCGTGCATTCATCAACCATCCAGTAACTTATCAAATCATGAATAAGATCCATAGTTAGAGCACATCATAAAACCATGCATATAACCAACATATAACTAGAATAGAAACTATGTCAAATCAAACATAAGATCACTATAATAACTAGTACAAGTGTTCATGGATCGCAATATGAAAATAACTCATATTAACATATGAAAAATCCAACCAAGTCAAGGACTTCCACATACCACCGGACCATAGATTGGGTTGAACCAAATCTCTCTTTCAACCAATCACATGCGCACCATATTCCAAGCATGAATGTGGGATCATAAGGTTTAAACCCAAACAAAATCAATCAGGGCTTCTAGATGCCAAACCACCTCAACCCTCAACCACAGTGATCTCACCTATATGGTCCAAAAATCACTAACATCAACAACATAGATCTCTACCCAGGTTGTCCAGGGCTCCAAGACCTATTAACTCAACCCATGACCTCCAGGGAACCCAAGTTGTTATAATGCTCTAGAGCATTTGTTCCAAACCACGGGTTCCAGGGACTAGTAACTCAATCCAAAACCTCCAAGGAACCCAAGTTATTTTAGGGCTCTAGAGAATTTGTTCCAACCCACGACCATAGGAAACCAAAGAGGGGAACCCACTACACCATGGCTATCTAAGAAATGGCAAGATAAGGTTGAAACCACTGTTAATCTAGGCAAATTTTTGTGCCAATGACAACACATAACCAAGGAACCACATACATATACCATGCATCCAAAACCAACAAGGAGATCACACATGCAACTTATTGCCTACAAAGTAAGTCTGATGTAGTTGTTGATCCAATTGTCTCTTTGTGTTTCCTTGCTTTCTCCAAATCCAAGTGAATGCTAGAGTGCTCCAAGAATGCTCTAAGTGTGCAAGAGTATGAGAGAATGAGAGTGTGCAAGAAGAGAACCAAAATTGAATTGATAAAAGTG
>APFE030201818.1:1752-20691 GCA_000404065.3 Pinus taeda
GATCCTTTAACAAATTTAAGATTAAGGGCCTTAGTTTTCTCAATTTCTTTTCTAAGACCAACAATTTCACATTCTAACTTCTCAAGAGATTTTTCTTTTTCATCAAGTTGAAATTGCAGAGTATCAATGATCATATTCTTTTCTTCTAAACATCTTTTGAGCCTAGAAAATTCTTCATAAAAGCCATCCACATCTATAGCATCCATGTAATCATCATCTTCAAAAGCCATTAAGAGTTTATAGTGATTACCTCATTCATCTTCATCGCTATTTGATAATCCATCACTATCTTCATGAGTGTAATAACTTTTCTTGTTTGCATTATGTTTCTTGTTCCATCTAACAGGTTCCTTCCCCTTGTCAATCTTCTCCTTGTGAGGACATTTGGCAGCATACTGACCTACTCTTCCACAAGCAAAGTATTTGAATGGTAACTTACCTCATAATCGTCCAGAGCCCCGTTGCAGATTTTTGACAAAATTTGATTCTTCTTCTTCTTTTGATATGTGTCCAGACTCATAGTAGTCTCCTTTGCCAGAAGCCTTGAAGGCAGCTTCTCTCCTGTCTGATGGTCCTCCTTTCCTCATTTCATAAGTAGTTAGAATCCCATGCAGCTGTGACATTTTAAGATTTTGAAGATTCTCCTTTTCTTCTATTGCAGAAACTTTAGATTCAAATCTAGGGGACAAAGATCTTAGAACTTTTTCAACTACAACAGCCTCCTTTACTTCTTCACCCAAATTTTTCATACAATTAACAATCTCATCTACACGAAGAAAATAGTTAGCCACACTTTCATCATTATACATTCTGAGATTTTCATACTGAATTCTGAGAGTTTGGAGTTTTGCCCTTTTTACCTGTTCATCTCCTTCATAGCTCAGAACAATCTTGTCCCATATTTCCTTAGCAGATTTATACTACATGACTTTGACAAATTCAGATTGTGATAGACATCCCAATAGAGTATTGACCGCCTTTGCATTCGTTTCATATTTCTTCTTCTCAGCCAGATCTGTGGGAGTTGATGCCGGAAAAGTATACCCTGTATCTATGATATCCCAGACTTCAGTACCCAGAGATTGAAGATAGGCAGTAACTCTTACCTTCCAGTATATGAATTTTGTCCCATCAAAAACCGGTGGCCTGATTGATGCTTCCCTCTTGTAGTTTCTCATGATGAAAGATCTTCCTTCAAGCGATCAAGCTCCTTCAGAAGGACCTGCTATGATACCAATTGATGGAAATAATACTGAGAGGGGGGGTGAATCAGTATTATTAGGTCAAATATTCCTTTTCTAAAACCAATTTGTATACGCTACTTCAGTTCATTAAACCAGCGTATATACGCAACTATTTAGAAGGAAAACCGCGTATACAAAGCAAACTTTTAATTTACTTTAACTTTCTGATGATGATTGTTAATCTGTGATGCAGAATCAAATAACCAGTAACCATAGACAATAAAACAGAGCAGAAAGACAATCACACATAAGAACACAAGATATAAGGTGGAAACCCAATGTGGGTGAAAACCACCTGCTGGAATTCGTCTCTATATTTCTTTAATTAGAAACTTCTGTTTACAATGCACTGGTGCAGTCCTTTACCAGTACGCAGGCTGCAACCTGCAGAGAGCTACAACTCTCTCTCATTTTCCAGCTTCTCGTGGAAGGGAGCTACAACCCCCTTTAGCTCTTGCACTAGCCAAGATACTAGTACATAGGTGCTGGCCTACAGAAGGCTACAACCTTCTCTTTCTTCCAGGGACCACGTTTCATCAATTTTCAGACTGGATCCATGAACATTAATCAATCATCAAGAATGTCTTCATCAACCAATCACCTTTCACCAATTAGATCTGAATCAAGAGATATCTCTCTGACAACTGTACCCAAGACATAGTACCAGTAACCACACACCAAAACAGAACCCAGAACACAGCAGTAGAGGACAGAAGCAGCAAGATCATAGATTAAAACATATACACTACTTTATCAACCTGAAACATGTGTGCATACGCTTCTGCGTATGAACCAACCTGCGTATACGCGCTTTTACTTCACTGAACTTGCGTGTATACGCGCCTTCACTTCACTGAACCTGCGTACAGATCTATAAAGGATAATTTACTCTTTCAAATATTCAATCACTAATTAACCCAGATTATCAGACATATAGATCAAGAAAGCGCCACGTCTAGCAGACCAAAACATACAAAGATACTATCATTCAAGCTTAAAGATTATGACCCATGAATAGATCTTATCCTTCTTTTCCGCTTAGGTTCCTCCTTCATTCAGATCCAGATCTGCATCACAACCCAATTACCAATATACCAGCTCTAGCACTTTATCAGATATTCAATAATAATGCAGAGGATAATTTGCCACATGATCTCCTTCCTCTTTTATAGTGTTAGGCCTTCGTCAATACCATGGTCCAAAACCATAACATTTCAATACCATGAACCCAAAACTAGGGATCAACACATCTGACGAGACGCCATGGTCCAAAACACAGGTTCAATTCCCAAGAACTAACTACCATGGACCAAAAGTATGATCCCCAACATATACGCGCTTTTGTAATGCATAACCCGCATGTATACGCGCCTTCGTCTAGATGAACTTGCGTATATGTCTTTTTCTTCTTTCTGAGTGCCTGAAATGAGATCTGTTACCAAAGAGAGTTGCCATCAAGGACAACACCTGTGCCATAGCTCCAAACCTGTGCCATAATGCCAACATACTAGTGAGCAGTACAAAAGTGAAGGACCGATAGGACGAGATACGACATCGAAGCTACAACGAAGTTTGTCATTGTATCTTGGATACCATAGATTGCTGTATTATTCAGTTTTGGTTTAATATAACGAAGATTGGTAATTGTACATTATTGTACAATTTTGTTAAAAATCGTGTATATTTGTGCATATGTGATTTATTGCCTTAAATTTTTGCTGTGAAAAGTAGTTTATGGTTGATATTATTGGTTTGGTAGCATCAATGGTTTTAAGACTTTAATCTGGACCCAAGGTCGTGGAAAATACACACATTGTGCAAGGTCCATATGAGAGGTGCAAGGAGTACTCAATATAGAAGATGATGTGGTACATGAAGGAGTGAAAATTTTATAGAAATGGACACACAAAATGTTAAAATGTCAATTAGTACATTGTTAGTAAATAAGCTCTTACCATTAATCTAAATACACATTAGTTATATTTTAGCAATGTTCCACCAAGACTCTAGGACAGGGTAATGCAGGTGCGGGGAGACCCACAAGGGGGACATGTGGGAGTACCCTCAAATTTTAGGGAAATTTAGTGGGGATGGGGGAACGTCGGGGTATATAATATTTTTTCCTTTTTAAGATATATATATATATATATATATATGTGTGTGTGTGTGTGAAAGCATAAATACAATGATACATACATAATTGAATTAAATAATGAAATACATTGATCCATGCTCATCATCCTTACAAATACATACATGATTCATTCATAGACCACGAGGTTCAATAATGAAATACGCTGATCCATATTCATCATTCATTATTCACCATTCTAGAATCTACATTGATTTAAAAATTAAATTCATCATTCATCATTCTAGATTCTAAATTGATTTAAAATTAAAATTCATCATTCGTCATTCTAGAATCTAATTAGTGCTAGGCAAAATGGACTGTAATAGATAATGCAATCTAAAGACTAGAATAGTAAATTGATATAACTAAAACTCAAAAATAGTAGAGTGATGAGTCAAAAAGTCACTCTAAAGTACGCAAAGGGTTTGGTGCTCTTGATTAAATACTAATTCCATACCCTTGTACGTGACAAAATGCAATGGAATATTGCAATCCCTCGAATCCTAAATTCCTGAAAAACTGTTAAGTCTGTTGAATTTTGAGTGAGATCTCAAATTCTACTTTCTCCATATGAAATCCAATGAGGTCGGAACCACTCTCAAACATCCTGAGTCATTTCACGGTAATGCTAATAATTTAAGTAAAAGGATGAAAATGAAAGATAAAGGAGAATGTCACGTTAAGAATTTAACATTACCGTGAATTGCATAGCATTAGTAGGGAAATATGGTTAAATACTAGCTTTCCCCTGTCATTAATCATTGTTTACAAGCAAAATTAAAGGGGGATGCATAGCCCATTTTGAAGAGGGACAACCAGGTTTCCCCCTTTTGGTGATTCGCGTCCCCCACATTGGGGAAACGCCCCCCCTGTGTCTCCCCACGTCTCCCCAAAAGGGGGACATGGGGACTTTTCCCCAGACGTCCCTTTGTCCCAGGTGCGTGGGGTGCGAGGGGTGAGCGCACCCAACCCTAGGGGACGCGTCCCCATGGAACACTATATTTTAGTGGAGGAGGTGTCTATAAAGGTGAAATCTCAAATGAGTTTAGGTTCATTGTTGAAAAGTTGGATGCAAAGATCATGATCATTGTGAAAGAGACATATCATTATGGAAGGTCTAAAGAGGATGAGAAGATGAAGAATGCAAATAAAAAGAGAGCTTATAGAAAGTAAAAGAGGATGGCATTAACCATAAGATAAAAGGGCACCATTGCAAAGGAAAAGACTATACACTTTGAGAAGGTTGCAAAGGTTGAAGAAGACATGAGAAGAAGTTAGGATAAGTTGTAGAAATGTCTATATTATAAATATTACCAATTCGCTAATTTGAATTAGTAGATTGGTTTCCTATTTTCTTCTTTGTCCATGAATCTTTTGTATTACTCTTTCCTACATTCTTCCATAGTTTTTTCTTATAGCTTGTTGTGTGTTTTTTCCTACATATAATTCAAGTTTGTAGAGCACAAAGGCTCAACTTGAGGGGACCATTGTACATGTCCTTGATGATTTTTTTAGTTTTCTAAAATTAGTCTTCAATTTTTTTAGAGCATGGTTTCCTCTTATACTAGTTACATTAAATGATTTTAAACTTG
Organism: Pinus taeda; assembly: GCA_000404065.3. Taxonomy (NCBI): domain Eukaryota; kingdom Viridiplantae; phylum Streptophyta; class Pinopsida; order Pinales; family Pinaceae; genus Pinus; species Pinus taeda. Next base: position 6,723 of record APFE030201818.1, read on the forward strand.
GTATGTTGATGTGTTCGCAAGGTGAAGGAAACAAATAATTAAACTCACAAGAATGAAAATACGTGATACATTGTATACTCTATGTTGTCATTACTTATTTCTACGAATATATATGATCAAAATTGATATGCAAAAGAATTACCAGACTGAATGATTACTATTTGTTTCTTTAACATTGGAGTTACAAATTGAATATTCAGCTTGAGTGGGCCTAATGGTTAAGAGCATGTGTTTCCTCTTAAGAGGTCACATGTTGAAGTCTAGAGGGGGGCTTGAGTATGTACACCTTCATAGACTTTAGCAATCAAACTGTTGTGCAGAGGGGGGTCTCTTGTCCCACAAACAAGAGCGTCTCATACACAATTTGGTGTTTGGCTAGGCCATCACCTTAAAAATAGATTATTACTTTTACTATAATATAAATCCACTTTTTCGTTACTAACCCTTACCACTTCATGCTTAGAGAAAATTGTCCCCAATTTTTGTTGATGATAAACTATTTCCAATGAATGATATAGTAGTTTGTGGACATTTGCATAGTTGAAACCTTAGCATGGTCCCTTGTGTTTTCTAATAGTAGGTGGAAAGAACATGTTTTAATTGTAATGTGCTTGAACCACATTTAGAACTCTCCTTTAGTATTGTAGGTCCAAGTAGAGAATGATGGAATGTACTCCCCATTGAAGAACCAAAAAAACAATTGTTGGTCAAAGAATTTGCGCAGAGGATATTGCAACAATGCACTTAGTTGACGTGAACCATTAACTAGAGGAACTATAGAAATAGTATTGAAGCAAAAAGGGTGTAACTCTATTTTCCTGATAACTAAGATGCATGGGAGCAAATAGTTGAGTCTTTGTCCAAATAAAGACATGACAAACAATAATTTGTAGGTTACTTGGTGTAGGAATTTCTACTTGCCTAATTGTGCAAGTCAATTGTAAGGAGGTCCAATGAGATATTTGGAAATTTGTCGAGATTGTGTGAGTACCACTAAATGGATGAAAGCAAGGATGTCCATTGAATGTGGGAAAACTCAAGAGGATGGCATGGAGATTCTTATGGACCAAATTCCAACACTATAGGTTCCACATGTAACAAAAGTTGAAATATGTGTGTCTCTTAGTTGGGCGACATGAGAAAGTAAAACTTAAGTACCTTCTTGTAAGACAATGGGGTTATGGACTGGTTGTAGTTGAGGTTGCCTTTGCTCATGAGATTTTTATGCTTTCTTTTGTTAGAAGCTATTGGATTATAATGTTAATCATGCACAGGGACAAGAGGTGTGGACATTTTTTCAATAGAGGTAAAAAAACATCAATGGATTAAAAACCTCTTGATTGTAAACATGTTCTTGTTGTCTCGATAGTGACTAGAACATGACCATCATGCTGAGCATCCTTTCTTCCTGAAGCTTGCATTGGGGTTGCTTGTATTGCAACTTGTTGCTCCTATTTAGTAAGTTGTTCAACCATACCCTCATTTTGCCAAGATTGTTGCCTTTGTAATTGATTGACCAAAAGCAAGGTAAGATTGGGCTCCAACAAAAATTTAGTCTCTTTTGGGAAGATAGAAAAAACTTCAACATTATATATTATATATATATATATATATATATATATATATTATATATATATATTGTGGTGTAGGTAAATTCTCGATGCGGACAAAGACAATTCCTCTAGCCCGAGAGAGCAGGTCTAGCCACAAAGAAACAATCTAGTGAAAACTTCCTTATGCTAGAATCAAATAAGAGGGCCCACCTCTTAGAACACTATTCTGCTTGGTGATGATCCTGCTTCCTTACTCCAACTACCTTTCATTTCCTTGCTTCGAATACCTAAAACAAGCAAACAAACAACAACAACAAACGTGATAGCATACAAATTGCATTCAGCCTACTTAAAAGGTCAAGGAATCTTAAGCCATCAAATGTAAGATAACACTTAATGTAGGAAATAAATCAATAGTTGTATTCATATAAGTTCAGAAATAGATTACAACTAAAGCCATCACATTGATGGTCTCCTCCGATGTATCCAGGTTCCCACACCTCTGCTAGCATCTCATGGATAGCCCCAACAATGGAAATTTTGAGGCTTCTTCCCTTTAGTTCCAAACCAAACCAAACACACTATTCTCCCTCCACAAACATAAACTAGAAAGCTACAAGCTGTAGATATCTTGCTGGTTATTCAAGCTCTAAAAGACTAAAACTAGATGGTTCCTCTTATGATGGGAGAGGGCTTATCTCTTTGGTTTGTTCCATCTTAATAGGGGAATTGAGCCCAAACTAACTTCCTCGGCTCCATTCAGCCCAACCATTTACCAAACTTCCGTTATGAAGCTTCTAGACCTGGAAGTTTCGAATCCATATTTAAAAAAATTACCAAAAGAGAAGCGGCGCGACTGAGAAAAATCTCATTTGCATTGTACGATGCTAGTCGAGTTTCAAACTCTACAAATCAGCACGAGGAGGAAATGGGTCATTAGCACCGGTCTTGTAAACTGGGGTAAAAGGAAGATTCTTGGGAAATGATGCAAAAGGGAAATGTTTTGTTTATGAAGAGGGACATAATGAGAGTCTCTTCATGATGGGAAAACATGTAGGGTTCACTGTAGAGGTCCTTCGGGATCGAGGAACGGGGAGTACATGGACAGTGACAAAATGTTGTGTAACAGATGCCCCCTAAAGCATGAAGGCCGAACTAGAGTGAGGGGTGAAATGCTTTACAAGTATATGCGGGGAACCAGAGTCCATCGTTGGAAAACCTGTAAGCAGACATAGATACATATACACCGGCAAAACTCTAACAAATGATACATGAATCGTGGTATGGGCGCAACCATCTAGAGAGAGATCATGCAAATGGATCCAAGGCATGGGCACAACCATCCGATAAAGAGGATCATATCGAAACTAGGGTATGATCGCAGCCATCCAATAATGAGAAGGATCATATATAACAACTCATGGTATGGTCGCAACCATCCATTTGAGAGAGACATGTATATCAGCATGATCATGTCACATCACCTTGCAACCTAGACTTTAGTAATCTGAGCCCAGGGTCTTGCACTCCAACACGACCCGACCAGAGTACAAATTCTAACATGTGAATAGTGGTGTCGAAGCCGAACATGCTAGAAAATTGCTTGATTATCGGTCAATGATGTGAATTGTTAACAAGCACGAGAGAAACCACCAATAATGATGATGGCACTCAAGGTACCGGCATCACAATCCACAGAATATGAATAAGGAACTAAACACCCATGAAACCAATCGATCGAAAGCCAATGATGTGAGCTTGTCGTCGAGTGCGAAGAACTTGCCATTAGGGCATGCAAGCTCTAAGGTACTGGGAGGGAGTCTCTTGGCCAACTTCCCAGATAATGAGTTGAAGTCGATGGGAAGTGACTGCGTCAAAGGAGGGCCATGATGTATCCCACATCATCGACACGAGACGAAGGGATGCAATGATAATGGACGATATAAAGAATTAGGAATGTAACTGCAGAAGGACAACTCTTGAACATGTCAACGACATGACTTCGGAGTTTGGAAGCTTTTGGATCCATAGGATCGGAGGTCATGATGACATGGCAGAAATCAAATGGAAGGAAAAAATGAACGAACCAAACTAGTAAAGTCAATGCTGAAGTGAGGATATCCAAACCCGACACGAAGCAGAAAGTGTCATGTTCAAGAGTGAGATGCTGACATAACTGATAGAATTTCCCATTTTCCCCCACCATTTCTGGAAGGTACCCCAATTATTTTTTAATTGCAAGCTTGAAGGGGATAGCATGTGCTTGCACTGTAAGTCCATCCTCTGGATGAATCTGACCTAGTAAGATTAATGAGCCCTAGGAAGGAGCAGCTCATGTTCGCCATGGTGATGAATCCAATGTCGTTTAATGTTTTAACGAGTCCAAGAGAGGTGTAACTAGGTACCTTTTTCATGTTTAGAGAGTTTGAAAAAGATATGGAAAAGAAAACTCCACATGGTCCCTTTTCGTGCATTTATGTCTCTCGAGCTCGAAAAGGTAGAAAACGATACTTGAGAGAACCACTTGACCATTTCAGTCAAGGAGCACCTTTTTCGTAAATAGTTTATCCCAGCTCGAAAAAGGGGTAAATGTATACTGGGTAAATGATGTTTCACAGCCTTTAACGAGTTCAAAACGACAAGAGGTCGGCAATCTTTTCATGTTTAAAGAGTCTTTAAAATAGATTGAAAGCATACCCCCCATTTTTATTCTCTTTAACGAGTTTAAAAGGGAAAAATACTCGACGATCCTTTCATTTGAGTTTTTACAAGTCGAATAAAGAGCTTAAACATGACTCCATTACCATCATTGGCAATTTGTCACCTGTTGCTGCACAAGAGGTAAACATATTATCCAATTTCTGAGGTAAAATAGGTGAATAATGCTTTAAAAACCCTAAAATATCATGAAAAATTAATTAAAAGGGGAAACATAATATTCTTTACCATTTTACCTTTTTACCTTGTGTGGGGAAATTTTCACCCATTTGTGCCCTAGATTTGCAGGAGAAAATTGCAGTAGATCCGGGAGACCATTCGACGATCCGTTAGTTACAGGTAAGAGCTGGGACCCTTAGCTTCATTTTCATGCTTGTTTTTCTTGCTTTTAACCATTTTCTGGATTTCTGGAAGGGATTTTAGCAACAACAAAAAAATCGCCCTCAATCGACGTGATTTCCAAGCATGGGATCGCGTCGATCGAGGGTCATAAACACAATCAAGTGTGTCGTCGGCACTACTATTTTTAAAACAATCACGCCAATGCCATGAACATAAAAAAAAATTCAATTTTTACTTGATTATCCACTTAAATCCGAATTTCTTCAGTCAAGGATGAATGTTGACTTGAATTTATGGGTTTTGCAGGCAAAAGCCAACGAAAAATGGTTGATTGGAAAGAACGTGAGCATGAAGCAATTGATTCACAAGCATTGCCAGACCCAAACTATTTGAGTGCCCTGAGGTACTGTGGGCTCCTCAAATTCTTCCTCACTGTTGGGCCGTGCAACAGTTATAAATTTACCCTTGATTACGCTATCTTTTTCTTCCTTTTTATTCATTTTGTGCCATGACGTAATATGGTTTTGGTAAGATTTCGATAGAAAATGAATGCAACTGCTTTTGATGCGATTTGACTGACAAAACTAACTTTTGTTGTTTATTATGCAGAAATTGGCGAAGGGAACAACTGTTGTTCAAAAGATTGAACAAAAAAAGCTAAACAGAGGAAACAACACGGGTCTTATGTGGTCAAAATGAGAAGCAAATCAGGAGGATCAATGCAAGATAAAAAGATTGTCTAATAATAGCATTTAGTTGTGAATTCCTCAAGATCTCCTGATCCCGAGGAATCACATTTATCTCTTTTTCTCTTTGGCTATAAGAAGGGAAAGACACATAGAATAAAGGAGAACTTCTTAGCCATTTACTTTAGTTGTAATTTTAATATACAGAGCGTTATTCTAAAAGACATTGTGTTGTAATGACATTTGGATTTGATGAATAATACATAATTCACGTTGTTGTTCATTTACGAGATTATGAAGTAATCAAGCAGTATTCACTAGCGACTTGGGCCCGGTCACTGGTGGATTTCACTGCTATTCCATGTTTTATAGTTTCCCTTTCTATAGTTTAATTACTCTGTTTTATAGTTTTATGCTTGATTAACTTTCACTAGTGTTGAGTTTGTATGTTCATTGCATTGGTTCTTATTCCTGTTGATTATCTCATTTATTTAATACCGTGGATGGAGTTGATTAAGAATCATTTCTTGTTAATTGAATGCTAGAGTTTTATTGATTATATCAGATGTATTGCTTTTATGCATAAGCCTAGATTCAACTGAAAGAGCTCTGTTATCATTACGTGCATTCGGTTGATGTAATTGCAGTTAGAAATTTCAATTAAGATTGGATTGTGATTTCGATTAAGACTGAGTTTTGATGTTTAAATAAATTAATTTCCTTGAAGTTGTAAGTTGGTAGTTTATGGTTTGATCTGTTTACTCTTGTATTGAAATTAATAATTTATTTTAAAGAATTACTCTCTGTAGATTCAACGATTTACATCACTTGCACATATTGTGTACACTCTTGAAACAAAAATACTTACCCAGATTGATGATTAATGTGAGGAATTTAAGAGTTCTAAAAGACACCTTATTTGCGCCCAACATTTTGGTGTCGTTGCCGGGGAGAGTGTTTCCATTTCACAGAAGGTGATGTGTGTTTTTGTTTGTGTGCTGTGAAAGAACTGGGTATTAAAAATGGAAGGTAAGAACCCGCGTACGCGTAAGTAAAATGCTTGCTCCCTTACCTGCTTTTCAGCACAATTGCATAGGAATAGATGTTTGATGTGTGTTTGTTGTGAAAGAACTGGGTATTAAAAACAAAAGGTAAGAAATTCCGTACGAGTAAGTAAAGTGCTTGCTCCCTCGCCTGCTTTTCAACAAAATTGCATAGGAATTAAAGTATAAATAAATGTTTGAATTTCTGAGTGAACGAATACGAAGAAAAGTGTAGAAAAATATTTAATTCCTCCGCCCAGATTTGAAAAATATAAGGGATCGATGCCCCTTGGACGATCAACCTTTATCGATGAAATCATAAGGAAAGTCGAGTCTCAGTCATCAATAGGACCCCAAATCGTTTCTACAAGAAATCCTATTGTAACCCTTCAGGTCACAGGATCACCATCTACAGCTGACGCTGAGATTCACAGTAAAACTAAAGGGTCTGAACAGAGCTTTTAGAACACTGAAAATTTGCAGTTTAGCCCTTTACAAGAAGGAATTCTTGCAACCTCCGTGAAGGAGAAGGAGAAACAAGTAGTGCTGAAAAAATTAATTCACCAGAACCCAAATCTCCTGAAGTAGTAGTTGAACAGAGGACACCCAGTATTCCGGACCAAGGTAGTGTTGTTAAAGTCATTTTAAAATTCTCTTCTGACTCCCCCAGAAACAGAGCTCCAACTCCAAAAATCCCTGAAGAATATTGACATATTTTTTACCAAATGGCCAATAATCCGCAACAACCTCAGACCTCCACATTGCAATACCCTATTGTTGATACAACTGTCAATGCTCCCATGAAAGCTATATCGTTACACAATATGCCTACGTTCCATCCATTAACTTCAGAGGATCCTGATGCATTCCTTTTCGAATTCAATGTTTTATGTAGGGGATATGATTACACTATCGACCCCCAAAAACTGAAGCTGTTCCTCTCTACTCTGAAGGGAGAAGCTCTGCGTTGGTTTATGGGGCTTGGTGGAGGTATTATTAATGACCAGGACCAAATGAAAACAACCTTTCTAAAGAAATACCAAGATTATTGCCGAACTAGAGAATTGAAGGATGAAATATTTCAAATGGTAGCTAAGACTAATGAGACTCTTGAAGAATATGTAGAATGTTTCCAATATAATCTACAAAGATCTCCTTATCCAAATTTCCCTCCTGAAGTTCTTAAAACTGCGATGATCAAAGGTATGAAAGACCAATGGGTAGAAACATTAAATTTAATGGGGAAGGGTGATATTTATCAAGAGGATTATGACATTATACAATTGTGTATCAGGTGCTCCAAAGGCAGTACAAGGCTGAAACCAATCGGTCATGATGCAATCACCAGAGACATCAAAGCCTTAGGAAGAAGCATTACACGAGTCGAAATCAACAATCTACTGGAAGATTTCAAGACTAATATCTTGGGGACCCTGACCACACAATTCGATATCAGCAAGCCAAACAAAAGCAGGCTGAAGCAAAATAGAATCTGGTTATTTTTTGTCCACGTTGTATAAAGAAACACAATCATAGAGAATGTCCATTAGATACGATTCAAACATGCACCACTTGCACTAAAGATCACACTACGGAAAGCTGCCCATCGCTTTCTGGATTAAAGGTGGTCTTCAAGGAAGCAGAAGAGGAAGTGGAACTAGTATATCTGATGAACTAGTGCCATCAATGGCAAACACGTCCGACAGGTATGCCTACAGAACCATCTTCTTTCTTTCCTTCTTTGCAATTTAATTCTCAACAATATTCAGGAGCAGCATGGCAGAACCAACCACCTTTCTCTACATGGCCACCTCAAGCATTTTCTATGCCACCATGGCCTAGCTAATCAAATAATAATTGGTCAAATTCCTCTTACCCTCCACCTTTCTGGTAGAACACCCCCTATTCCTCTCAATGGTCTCCTTCTACCTCGCTAAATCAGAACTGGCAACCAAATTGGAAACGATCTGCAAACCAGCCTATGGGAACAGTTCATCTGCCTCAACCAACCTTACCAGCACCTTATACATTGCAACAAAATCCTCAATCTAATATACAACCACAACTCCCAGCTCAACCAAACCCAAATCATAACAACAGATCAATCTAGTAAGTCCAAATTATTGAAAGTCTAAACCTTGAAATTGAGATGAGAGAATGTAATGAACTTAAGTTAAGATCTGGTCGCATAATTTCTCTAGATTAGGACAAAAATCTACAACCTGAGGTTAAATAAACACATCTGAATAAGCCTTCCACTGTAGATGACCAACAAATAAAACAGGGAGGAGATACAGTCACGCAGAAAGATCCCGAGCAAATTATAATTACTTCTCCCCCGTTCCCAGAAAGATTGATAATATCTCGACCAATTTAATATCCTGGCTTTGATCTTTTGGGTGAACTAAAAAATATTTGTATAAAAATACCCCTCCTCTAGGCCATTCAAGTCATTCTGATATATGCTAAAACCATTAAAGAATTATGTGCAAAGAAGTCTATGAGGAAAAAAAATAACACCAACTGTACATGTCATCAAATCTTTGTCTGACTTATTACTAGGCAAAGAGACAACTGTAAAATACGAAGGCCCGAGAAATCCCATTGTCACAGTACAAATAAATGGCTGCTCTTTTCCCAATGCTTTAGTTGATTTAGGAGCAGCCATTAATATTCTTACAACATAAACTTGTGAAGCACTTGGCATCATAGCCTTAGAACCAACCACTACCTTACTGAGATTGGCTGACCGTTTAGTAATTAGGCCAGAAGGAACATTACAAGATGTGATGGTTTCTGTGGACTCATGGGAATATCCGGTAGATTTTTTGATTATTGACCCCAAAAATCAGCTAGATGGACACCCCTTAATACTAGGAAGGCCTTGGCTAACAACAACCGATGCTTATATAGGCTGTTGGACAGGCAGTATGACCATAACCAGAGGAAATTATGCAAAGAATTTAGCTTTATATCCTCCTGCTCAACCAAGCCTAACCATTGTAAAAACTAGGAAACAACTAGAAACATATTTAAAAGAGAATATTTATTCACCATTGACTGTGGCAGATGTGCTTGAATTCAAAAACCAAATAGAAGACGATGTCATTAACATGTTTATTAATCACCCTGCTGCAGTGTCAAATTTTAGATGTCACATCATTGAAGCAGTCCTTGATAATGAGATTGAAGAAGATTCCTTGAGAGACATCAATGACCAACCAATACCAACAACCACTGTCTATAATATCAAACCTATTGAAATTGAGCAAGGGAAAATCCTGAACATTAATAGTAATTTGAGTAATGACCAACAACAGAAACTTATCCAAGTCCTTAGGAAATATAAAGGGGCTTTTGCATGGGATTACCCAGATATGAAAGTAGTTGACCCTCAGTTATGCATGCACCACATCTACACTGAAAACGATGCAAGACCCATTCGACAGCCACAATGTAGATTAAATCCTCATCTAAAGGATATTGTTAAAGAAGAGTTTCAAAAACTATTAGATGTGAATTATATCTATCTTATATCTGACAGTAAATGGGTTTCTCCATTAGTAGTTGTCCATAAAAAGAATGGAAAATGGTGGACATGCGTTGACTACAGAGAACTCAACAAAGAAACGCAAAAAGACCATTTTCCCCTTCCATTTATCGACCAGGTACTAAATACACTAGCAGGAAAGAAATTATTCTCTTTCCTGGATGGCTTCAGTGGCTAAAACCAAATCCAAATTGCCCCTGAAGACCAAGATAAAACTACTTGCACCTGCCCTTGGGGAACATTTGCTTACAGGGTATTGCCTTTCAGATTGTGCAATGCACCTGCTACATTCCAAAGAGCCATACTCAGTATCTTTGCAGACTTGATAAATGAAAGATTGGAGGTGTACATGGATGATTTCACACCATATGGAGATGACTTTGATCAGGCATTACAAACATTGGAGAAAGTCCTAGATCGGTGTATTGCTACTAGTCTATGCTTGAGCCATGAGAAATGTCATATGATGATGATAGAAGGCCTGATTTAGGGTCATTACATTTTAGCGACTGGAATTCAGGTAGATCCAACAAAGATACAGGTAATCCTCTTATTAGCTACTCCTTTCACTCAAATATAGGTACGTAGTTTTTTGGGATTTGCTAGATATTATTGTAGATTTATAAGAACTTTTCACAGATTGCTGCACCTTTATATGCCTTTATAGGAAATGTTGACTTTATATGGACTGATAAATGTGACACTGCCTTTACAGATCTGAAACGGATAGTATCGACAACACCAGTATTACGAGGCCCGAATTGGGATATACCTTTTTAGATTTCATCAGATGCATCAGATACAACTATCATAGCTGTTCTTGGCCAAGAAGAAGACAAGAAACCCTACGCTATATATTACATCAGCAAAAATTTAACTCCTGCTGAGTTGAATTACATAGTAACAGAAAAAGAGTTTCTAGCTGTTATTTATCATATCAACAAATTTAGACACTATATAACTAGATACCCTATAGTTCTGTATACTGATCACTCTGCTATCAAATATTTAGCCAATAAACCCATTACAAATGGAAGAGTGACTCACTAGTTACTACTTTTGCAGGAATTTGACATAACTATAAAGGATCGACTAGGGAAGGAGAACCTCGTGGCAGACTTCCTCTCCCGAGTGCCAAGAACAGACGATATAGTGGCGGTAGAAAATTAGTTCCTGGATGAACATTTGCTTGTTGTGGCTGTAAAAACGCCATGGTATGTAGACGTAGCAAATTACTTAGCAGCGGGAAAATTGCCCAAACATCTAACATCTAGAGAAAGGAAATTAATTGTGCAGTGTAGCACTTATTTCTCCTAGATTGGAGGATACCTTTTCCACACAGGAGCTAATATGCACATCCGTAGGTGCATCAGGAAGGACGAAATTTATGATATTTTAAAATCCTGCCATGATGGACCTTGTGGTGGACACTTTGCAGACCAAAAAACTGGACATAAAATTCTACAGATGGGCTACTGTTGGCCCACTATTTTTAAAGATGCTAAGAAATTTGTCCAGGCCTGTGATAGTTGCCAAAGGATGGGTCGCCTGGCCAATCTGATGAGATGCCCCTCCATCCTGTAGGTTTTAATACATATTTATACATGCCGAAGCATCAAATACCATGGACCGAAAACCATCGCGGCCAAAAACATGTACGAAAATCATGCACAAAACCATAGGTGGGTCCATCCATCCTAACATAGGGTCCAAAACCAAAATTTTCCAGGGTGCTGCTCCGGACCCCATAAATTGGGGTTACGGGTATGCCTTAAATCCCTTATGATCCCCCTCGCCCCCCTGGCTACACAATCGGCGCAACCCTCTAACCCCTCGGTTAACTACGTGGGCTAGTCGTGGAAATAATATAACACAAACCAACATTCTCCCACTTGTTGTTTTCTTTCCAGAGGGGGCCACAAGAGAGCTTAGTCATTTTTCCAGCCCTAAAACGCCCATTGTCTCTCTACACCAAGAGAACTTCTCAGAGCTCACAAATTTTGTCAATGCATGTGCATTGTTCTTCAAAGTGTCCACCTTTACCAGCAACACCTTTTTGTCTTCTATCATATCCCTCACAAAGTGATACTGAACATCAATGTGCTTTGTCTTTGAATAATATGCAGGGTTCTTTGCCAAGAAAATTGCACTTTGGTTGTCACAGTCTATCCTTATAGCTCCCTGTACTAACCCCATACTTGAACACAATCTCTGCAACCAAACTGCTTCCTTGCTTGTATGAGTGGCTGCCATGTATTCTGTCTCTGTAGTTGATAGTGCCACTACATATTGTTTCTTACTCATCCAACTGGTTGCACCTCCAAATAGGTTAAACACATACCCACTTGTAGATCTTCTCTGATCCAGATCTCCAGCCCAGTCTGCATCAACAAAGTCACGAATATCCAACACTCTGTCCAATCCTGGTATTCCTTGGTAGCACAAACCATAATCACTATCAGCACGCAAATACCTGAAAACCCGCTCCACTGCTGTCCAATGCTCCTTCCCTGGTTTTGACATAAACCTGCTCAATACTCCCACTAGATGTGCAATGTCTGGTCTAGTACAGACCATTGCATACATCAAGCTATCGACTGCACTTTCATATGGAACGTGGGACATGTCCTCTTCCTCTTCTTGTGTCTAGAGACACTGTTCATCAGATAACCTCACACCTACAGGAATAAGAACCTTCACTGGTTTACTATCCTGCATATTAAACCTCTGCAGTATTGTCTCGACATACTTCCTCTAGTTTAACCAGAGATTCCTCTTTGCCCAATCTCTTTTAATTTCCATGCCCAAAATATAGTTTGTAGCACCGAGAACTTTCATGTCGAATTTGGAGGACAATTGGGTCTTCAAATCCTAGATAATTTCTTTGTCATTTCCAACCAGCAATATATCATCCACATACAAGACCAGATAAATAACTTAGTCACCAATTAATTTAAAATACACACAGTGATACGCTTTGCTTCTGGTGAAGCCAAGTCCCCGTATAAATGTATCAAATTTCTGATACCACATCCTTGGTGACTGTTTTAACCCATACAAAGACTTCTTTAACCTGCATACCAGTTCTTTCTTAACCTTCACCACAAAGCCTTCAACTTGCTTCATGTATATTTCCTCTTCCAAATCCCCGTGAATAAATGTTATCTTCACATCCATATGTTCTACCTCAAAATCAAAAGCAGCAGCAACAAATAAAAGTAATCTTATAGAAGTTACCTTGGCAACAGGAGAAAAAATATCACCAAAATCAATTCCCAGCACCTGGGAATAACCTTTTGCTACCAATTGATCTTTGTATTTCTCCACCTTCCTTTCTGCATTTGTCTTCTTCTTGAACACCCATTTGCTGCCAATGGGTTTCCTTCCAGCCAACAACTCCACCAGATCCCAAGCCTCATTTTTGTGCAAAGATGCCATTTCATCAACCATGGCCTCTTTCTAGAGTTTTCCATCCTCTGAATCCACTGCTTCCTTCACAGTTTTTGGATCATCATGAGTAACAGACAAAGAAAAATTTGAACAGAAAGCAGATGGACTATACCTTTCTAGCTGCCTTCTTTCTCGAACTGATCTTCTCACAGCCAGAGTTTGTGGATCTTCATCTTCTGATTCCTTCTCTGCTACAGAGTCTGATTCTTCCACCTTTAGTTCAAAATCTATATTCACAGGTTCCTTTGGTTGGACTTCATGTTTAATAACATCTTTCACCTCTCTGAACACCACATCTTGACTGTATACAACCTTCCGTGTGATTGGGTTCCAAAGCTTATAACCCTTTAAACCATCCTTATACCCAATAAAGATGCACTTTTCAGATTTACTACCCAACTTGGTTCGTTTCTCCTTTGGAACATGTACACATGCATCACATCCAAATACCTTCAGATGTGAAAGAGAGTGTTTCTTACCAGTCCATACCTCTTGTGGAGTCTTATCCTCCAACGCTGATGAAGGTGACTTGTTGACCAGGTAACATGCAGTATCCACTGCCTCTGCCCATAATTCTTGTCCTAACCCGACACCACTGAGCATGCTTCTTGCCCTTTCCATCAACGT
>APFE030201818.1:21451-34250 GCA_000404065.3 Pinus taeda
TACTCGCAGAACCACTCTCTATGGGGAGTGAAGTGAAAGGATGCACCTGAGTCAATTAACCATGCCTCATCATCTACATTTGTACTTGAAGAAGCCAAGTACACATCCCCACCTTCATTTGAGGTAGTTTTCGCCTCTGCAGAAGGAGCATCATTAGATCCCTTTCCTTTATCAAGAGCTTTAGATTTAAACTCCCTTCTGAAGTGCCCTTCCTTTCTGCATTTCTAGCACACCACCTTTATAGGTTTTCCTGGAGATTTAGATCTCCCACTTGATGACTTATTTTTTTTTTTTTGTTCTGGGACCATCCTCGTACAGACAAGGCATCACCATTCTCGTTGTCCATATTTTTCTGTCTCATCTCCTCCGTCAGCCTTACTAAACCATTCTAAAAAATATTTTAAGTGCCTTGATTAAATGCATTAACTATAATCCATTTTCTCAACTTTCAACATGGTGAGTTGGACTAAATGACTATGTTATAAATAATAAAAAATGTTTGATACCAATTTTAAATAGGAATTAGGGAGGATTTGAACATCTCATGCTATATAATATATTTAGTGCATGCATTTGGAAGAAATTTATAGTCTTATAACAAAAGTGATGAAGCTCTCCCCCCATGGGTTGTATAATAGTTGAAAAATGGGTAGATTGTTCAGACACTCCTTACATAGTAGAGACCAGTTTTAAACCTCGTAGGTGTCTCACCAGCTTAGCCCTCAACTAGAAGCTATAATTATAGAGATTTGAATTAGCTCATGTTAAGTGAGTACAAAACTTGCCTAGTTGCCAATTCTATGTCTCATAAAAAAGGAGGCAAGGGTGAAATCATTTCCTATACCCACAAAAAAAAAGTATGATTAGTCACACAAAATAGAAAGAAATAAAAAAAAAATGTCATTGTTTCTTTGAGTCATTAACATTGTTTCTTCGAGGCATTTTGGGGGAGAAAGTCACTAAGTGTTTGAAAATTGTGGAGTGTTAAATAAAAGTGAGGATTCCACTGGAAAGGATTTAGAATTTGAGACGTCTTTTTGTTATTAAATAATAAAGAATAATTGTAGGATTCTATAATACATAAATATAATTGGTTGGAAGGTTCTGTGAGGCATTTGAATACATAAGAATGTCGTAGACGAACAATATGTAGAGGAAATTTGTAGACCGGGATACCGAGATGAACAAATCACGAAACCTCATTAGTTGTACTTGGAATTTGTGTGGGTAGAAATTCAGTCAATCCTACACTTCTTTGACAATGCACCACTAGTCATACTTCCATTAGAATTTTTGTTGGTCAGTCATAGTAAGTGGGGACATGGTGATATTAAAGTTGTGGAAATTCAAAGCTATGTTTCTGAATTTGGTATTGATAGAATCAGAGTTGGAATTTTAAAATATATTTATTCTTAAACTTCATTTTTGGTAAATCTTTAAATTATATTTGATAGAGAAATAACCCTATGACGTGACTGGTAGTTTGGCTGCCAAATATCATTCCTGGATGGGAGACACTGGTAATTAAATTCACACTATCATGGACGTGAGGCAGAGAGTATGTTTCAAAAAGTCATATGAATTGATGTCTTTACTGGAACACCGATGTGATCAGAGTACCGTCTTGAGCGGGACATAGTTGGTGAACAAAGTTGCATTGAGTGGCACAGACGACTAAATAAATATTTTCATCCAATTGTATTGAGTGGGATCTAGGGTAGAAGAAAGTTGTGGAAACCTTGATTTCTATTTGGGATTTTGTCATATCTCCACATCATACATATTGTAAACCATAAACCAAAAATATAATTTTTTCAACGTAGTAACATTTCTTTCACCATAGTAACATTACCTAAGGCATGAAAGGCATATGATATATTAAAAACCTTGATAAAATTTCTGGAATAACCTATTCTCATGTTAAAGGTCACTGATAAATGGGCTTCATTATGAGTCGGTGTGATAGGGAATCCTTTTCCCCTGATTGCTAACAGGCTCATTTACTCTGCGTTAATTCTATCATGGTCACACTTAAGATTACACTCCAGCTACATATTACAATTGGTTTTGGCATTTAACTCCTGCTCTATCATGGTAATGTGGCACGGGTAGGCTTGTCCTTCTGCATTTGCACACCTTGGATCTCTCGTCACATCGATGGTGGAAGATTTGGGTTCTCGATCCTATAGCTGGGCTCTTCCTAGAGGGTTACTCATCCTCATTTGCCGGAGATATGCCTCATTTCTCTCCTTCACTCCTTCGCGCCTGTTCCTACCTACCTGCTCCTCTCTCTGGCTTGTTCGGCCTGCAGACCTAGGGTTTCATTTCGAGAGAAATAATTCAGGAGCGGAGTTGTGGGATTTCCCTCCATTGAGTGTTTATCTCCCAGTAATTATTCATGTGAGTATTTCTCTGTGTTGATTTTCCGTAGTTGTTTATCTATTCTCTGATATCTGAAGTCTATTACTAAAATAGTTTTCCATGCACTCTATCTGCAGGTATAATGGATGCGGGCTCGAGGGCTTCCAACTATTGTCAGGTGGAGCTCAAGGTTCCCTTTGTTGTCTTCGACACTCGAGGGTTTTCAAGTAAGCCTTATCAGCAGCCATGATGCTTGTCCGAAAATATGGGAACACTCGAGTTTGAGTTGTGGCTTTATACATCAGTTCACAGGAGTTTGCTAGTTCTTTTGTTTCAATTCTGAAGCTAAACGGGGAATCTATTGTCAAGTTACAAGTTAATCCTCTTTGAAGGCATTTTCCTTTTATCGTTCTAGAGTAGAGTGCATGTTTTATTTTCCTCATCTAGCCAAGGGTTCCTAGTTGGTAGCAGAGCCTGAGATTAAGGCCGCACCGGCATAATTTCTTCATGTTTTAGGTTCTGCGAGAGATTCTAAACTCTCTAGACTTGACCATATAATATTGTATTGATAGATTTCTTGGGTCTGATGCCATATAGTACTTCCTTTACATTAATTCGTTATTGTTTATCCTGGAATATAAATATGGGTTTTTGATTGTTGTGAGAATGATGATGCTCATTTTTCTTTTTTTGAAAACTATAAATACTACCTTTGCTCAGATAGTTCTGTATGGTTTTATGTGGCTAGAATTGTTGTGTGAACAACATGATGGGGTTTCTCTTATTTTAAACATTTATTGCCTTTTTCAACTATGTGGCTCTGAGTTAGAAATAAGTTATAATTTACTTCTACGGAACAGGGTATCTGTGTCTCTCCTTTTCCTTTTATATAACTTGGTGCTTTAATTAACAAATTTGGGAATTTAACTCTATCAGAGTTTATGACTATGGGGTTTCATTTTGGCATAAGGTTATGGAAAGGATCCTATAGAGGCCTTTACCTTATCTAAGAGTCTTGTCCTTTAATTGTGCTAGCCCAGTTCGGCTTCTGTTTAGATGCACTTATATTTCTCTGTTTCAACGTTATTCAGCTTTCTGGGTTTAGCACTGGACCTCCCATTCTATGGAATTAACTCCTTTTCTTCATTTCTTGGTGCTTAGTCTCTTTAGTATTCTGTAAAGAACTTGGGCATGCCTTCTCTAGTCAAGTTTTGATTCTCAGTTCTTAATTTTACATAGTTCTACTAAGAGAATTATAACCAGTTCAGTACAAACAATAATCCCACCATAAATAATATTTTTTAGCAATAAAATAGCCGGTTCTATTATGTTAATAATTCCATAATTGGTATTTTCCAGAATATAATTTAACTAGTTTTGTATAGTAATAATCCTACTGTTAATGTTTTTCTATAATAGAGTAAACAATAACCCTACTATTAATATTTCCAATTACCATTTCAAAGTTAAGAGCTCCAGCTCTATCTTTCCATGTACAATTATAAATACATAATAAAGTTTTTGCAGCAGATTAGTTCCAGGAGGGTACCACTTACCTGAATTTTTTGAAGAATGAAGAACTCCAATGGTAGAGGTCACCTTTGTTATCTGTTGCTTCTCAACCACCCATCCGTGAGATTCGTCTTCAAGACCAAATCTTTCCCCAAGATTGCTCGCAAGACCTCTGTGTTCTGCAAGTTTTTCGCACATAGTGCTTATGCTATCTGGTCATCACCAGACCTAGCAATTCCCCCTTACTGCCTGACATTTCAGCACGGTTTTTCCTCCCCTCACTCCCTTTTCTTTGGAGCATTTCAGAGTTATGGGAGGTAGTTAGGGTTTTTCCTACAACTGCCTTTTCCAACTTCTTTCCATGAGAAGTTACAATATTTGCTAATACTCAAATAATTTCCTATCTTCAATAATTAACAATATTATTCAACTCAAACAAATAATAACAATAATTATCCAGTTTGTTCTTATTGTGGTAAAATAAAAATATTTACAGTTTTCTGGGGACATTACATCTCCCCCCCTGAAATCAAACATCATCCTGGTGTTTTCCGGCCACAAACAGCCCTAGATAAGCTTCTTTCATGATTTTTTCATCCTCCCAGGTGGCCTCATCCAGCCCAAAGTGCTGCCATTGAACTTTAACCTGGGTGATGGCTCGTTTCCACAACATTACTTCTCTCTAATCGAGTATATTCATCGGCTCGACCTAGAATTCTCCTTCTGGCTCGACGCAAAACACACAATACTTAAGATAGTTTTTCCTTTAACATCGAAATTAATTCGCCTACCTAAGATACTTTCTTACCAGTATGTCATGCCACCTGACTATGTGCTTAGAATCATAAATGTATCTTTTTAATACCGACACATGGAAAACATTGTGGACCCGAATATGGCTTGGTAGGGCAAGATGGTATGCCACCGGCCCAACTCTCGCTAAGATTTGAAATGGTCCACAAAACTGGGTGCCAGCTTGTGGTACCCACTCGATTGTAACGTACTCCTTTTAGCTCGAATCCTCACATACACATGATCTCCTACTTGGTATTCTCTAAAATTTCTCTTCTGATCAAAAAAATACTTTTTCCTATCTTGGGCTACCATTAACTTGGATCTTACCTTCTTAACCATTTCTTCCATCTCTTTTAACATTTCGGGTCCCAGCATTAGCTTGTCCTCTGGTCCACCCCAACTGAAGGGTGTGTGGCATTTTCATTCGTAGAACACTTCCAATGACCTCATCTACAAAGAGGTATGATAGCCATTGTTGTACCCAAATTCGACCAAGTGCAGATAGTATTCTGATTTAGATGGTTGTTGCATTACATATGATATTAGCATATCTTCTACAACCTGATTCACCCATTCTGTTTGTCCGTCAGTTTGAGGATGATAAGTGGTACTAAAATTTAATTGAGTCCCTAACGCATCAAATAGAGTTCTCCATAAGGCTAATGTAAATTTTACATTCTGGTCAGAAATTATAGTTTTTGGTAACCCATGCAGCCTAAAAATGTTTTGCATAAGAATATTGGCAATCTTTACCACTTTGAATGTGGACTGTACTGGTATAAAATGGGTTGATTTTCTTAATTTTTCTACCACCACCATGATGGAGTTGTTGTTTCTTTTGGATTTGGGTAATCCTGTTATAAAATCCATAAAGATGGTCTCCCAATTCCACTCCAGAATTGGTAGTGGATGCAATAACCTAGTAGGGTGTTGATGCTCTATTTTGACTTGTTGGCATTACAAGCAATGTGTCAAATATTCTGCTACATATTTTTTCATGCCAGGCTAGTAGTACTCTTTTCGGAGTGCAGTAATTGGCTCTTGGTACCCCGGGTGACCCGCAAAGGGAATTTTATGAAATTCATCTAAAATCAAACTTTTAATGCTACTTTGGTTAGATACATATAGTCTCTTTTTATAACTCAGCATGTCGACAGCATCCATCGCATATCCTTGCTGATATTTGTAACTGGTTGGATTTTGAACTTGTTGTCTTATTTGTTGATAATTCTGATCTTGTTCTGTTGCTTTTTTAATCATTTCATTAAAAGTAGTCGTCCCCTTGCTGCAAGAAATTTCGTAAAGGAAATGTACCTTTCGACTCAAAGCATCCGCTACATGGTTCTCTTTCCCCTTCAGATGTTTAATCTTGAAATAAAATCCACTTAGGAAATCTCTCCACTGAGCCAACCTAGCATTTAAGGTAGGCTGATTGAAGTAACTAGTAAAGCTACGATGGTTTGTCATCAATAGAAACCTTTTACCCATAAGATAGTGATGCCACATCTTTAAAGTGTGAATGACAGCTGCTAACTCCAAATCATAAGAAGAATATTTCTGCTCAAAATCCTTTAGTTTCCTAGACTCATAGGCAATTACCTTACCTTCCTACATTGATAGTCCTCCTAACCCTTCGTTACTTGCATCTGTACACACCACATAATCCTTACCCAGATCTGCTATGCTTAATATAGGCGCAGTGGTGAGCAGTTTCTTGAGCTACTCAAAACTTTTTTGCCATTCTGTGGTCCATCTAAAAATTTCCCCTTCTTCTATAGGGAGGTGAGAGGATAGGCCACTCTCGAGAATCTTTCCATAAACCATCTATAGTAACCTGCTAATCGCATGAAGGATCTTATATCTACTACGTCCTTTAGTACTGGCCATTCCATTATGGTCCTTATCTTCTCGAGAACCACCGCGATTCCATCTTTAGTAATAATATGTCCTAAGTACTGAATTTGTTCCATAAAGAAATCCCACTTGCTATATTTGGCATACAATTGTTGTTCCCATAGAGTTTGCAATACTAGTCTGATGCGTTCCTTCTGTTCCTCAATATTCCGGGAATATATCAGTATATCATCAATAAAAATTAACACAAATTTGTCTAAGCATTGATGAAATATGTTGTTCAATAAACACATAAAGGTCATGGGGTTATTGGTTAACCCAAAGGGTAATACCACGAACTCGTAGTGTCCATAGCAAGTCTTAAAGGAAGTTTTGGCTATACCCTCCTCCTTGATCCTGATTTGGTGGTATCCCGATCGTAAATCAATTTTTGAAAATACGGTTGCCCCTTTTACTTGGTCAAAAAGTTCATCAATACGGGGTCAAGGGTACTTATTTTTTACTGTCAACTTATTCAACTGATGGTAGTCCATGCACATACGAAGCGTTCCATCCTTATTTTTGACGAACAACACAGGGGCTCCCCAGGGCGACACACTAGGGCGGATGTAATTTTTATCCAACAACTCCTGCAATTGGATTTTTAGTTCTGTCAGTTCTGGTGTGCTCATACAATAAGGAGTGTGGGACACTGGGACTGCTCCTGGCACCAATTCAATAGTTACGTCTATGTCTCTCTTGGGTGGAAGTCCTGGTATCTCCTCAGGGAACACATCTGCAAATTCTTGAACCACTGGAATACTTTCCAAGGTGGTAGTCTTGTCTTTTGAGTTGGCATAACCAACCTGAATAGAATAAACTTGACATCTTTTCCTGATACACTTGGCCAGTTGAGAGGTGGTTATTGGCCAAATCTATACAGGCCTCAGGATACCTTTCATCTCCTGCTTCTCTCCTAGTTCATTCTTGTAGCAGATATTTTTTGTTTTACAGTTTATAATGGACCAATGTTTTTCCAACTAGTCCATGCCTATCAACACGTCATACAATCCACGGGGAAGTATGTTTAGATCTACCATCAAAGGCTGACCTGCTATTTTCAAAGGGTAGTTATTGACCTTGGCCAACATACGTCTCTTTGCCCCTGTTGCCAGCTGTACTAGCCAAGGGTTTTTAAACTTGACAGTTTGTAATTTACATTGTTCCACAACCTTAGGACTAACATAACTTAACGTAGCTCTAGGATCAATTAAAAAAGATACAGTATGATCAAATATCTTACCTTCAAACTCAACCATAGTCGGCTAGTATTCAGCTTGATGGTCTTCAAGAGCGGCATTAATTTTCAGTATACTTTGGGCCACGTCACCTACCGTAGATGCTTCGTGGATCTGTGAAACTTGTTTGGTGCCCTTCCGATGAGGACAATTTTTCACGTAATGTGACCCTCCACATCTCCAGCATTGCACTGGAGGTCTCGTTGTCCCTTCATTATCAATTTTACCAGATTGCTCACTGAATCTGGGTTCAGAGGGTGGCTTAAGTCTGAGCTGGTTTTTATGCAAATTTCTATTGTTTTTCCCTTTGGGAAATCCTTCGCCAATACTGCCACGATTTCCCTTATTGCCCACAGAAATATTATTACCTTTCTTGTCAACCCACTTCTTTCCCAAAATTTCTCCCTTCTGCTTGCTTTGCTGATAGCATATCCTGGCCTTTTGAATAACCTCATCCATCATTTTTGGGTTATCAAACTCAATTTTTTATCTCATTGCCAAGGGTAAACTACTGATGAATAGTTGTACCTTAGCCTTTTCCTCTCGTATGTATGGTACATATCAGAGTAAAGAGGTAAATTGGGTGATAAACTCATCCATTGTTTGTTGTCCAAGCTCCAGGGCATGAAATTCTTTTTCTTTCTCTTTGTAAAATTGTTCAGTCAAATATCTTTCCTTGAAATATTTTTGGAACTTTTCCCAAGTTATATTTTGTTCACTTACCCGTCGTACAATCTTAACCTCATCCCACCACAAAATGTCCTTCCCTTCCAGTTGGAAGATGGCTAGCCGAGCTTTTAGATTGTGATCATATTCATATAATTGGAAATATTTATTCATGTTATTAAACCAGGCTTTGGCTACCTCTTCCAGCTCTCCATCGAAGAGTGGTGGTTTTATTTTTCAAAACTCCCCTTGTAATTCTATCTGTTGCTTTTTTGATGTTTGGTGCTTAGAGGCAGTATTTGACATATCCTCTCAATTCTCTTCCCCTCCTTCTGTTCCTTCATTATCCATGTGGTAACTCTATTCTTCTGACATTCGTTCCTGTTTAGGACTAGGAATTAGCTGGTGGTGATTCTGCTTGTTAGACAAGCTTTTCATAATTTTTTTCATGTTCCATTTTTAATCTTGCATTGTCCTCCCATAGGCAGGCCATCTCATTCTTTAATTCCTCAACTGTTTCCAATATTGTAAGATTGGTATTGCGAGCCTGCTCTCCTAACTGCACCCATGTTTCAGGATTATTTTCAGGAAATGTTGCAAGTACTAGGCCAGCCACATTCTTATGTGGAACACTGTCCATCCTCCTCATAATCTGTTGTTGTCATGTTTTTCCTGTTCTTAACAAGTTAGTGGGTTAACAACAGGTAGGAAACAAAAAAGAACACGATAAGTGTTTGTTCTCACTTAAAATATTTTCCAAAGGCCTCAGTTTTGGTAACCTTGGCTTTGATACCACTTGTCATATCTCCACATCATACATATTGTAAACCATAAACAAAAAATATAAAATTTTCAAAGTAGTAACATTTATTTCACCATAGTAACATTACATAAGGCATGAGAGGCATATGATATATTAAAAACCCTCATAAAATTTCTGGAATAATCTATTCTCATGTTAAAGGTCACTGATAAATGGGCTTCATTATGAGTCCATGCAATAGGGAATCCTTTTCCCCTCGTCGTTGATAGCCTCATTTACTCTGCATTAATTCTATCATGGTCACACTTAAGCTTACACTCCAGCTACATATTACACTTGTTTTTGGTATTTAACTCCCGCTTTATCATGGTAATGTGGTACAGGCAAGCCTATCCTTTTGTAGCTATACACCTTGGGTCTCTCGTCACATTGACGGTGGAAGAATTAGGTTCTCGATACTATGGCTGGGCTCTTCGCGAAGGGTTACTCAACCTCGTTTGTTGGAGATATGCCTCATTCCGCTCCTTCGCTCCTTGGTGCCTGTTCCTACTCTCCTGCTTCTCTCACTGGCTTGTTTGGCTTGCAGACCTAGGGATTCATTTCAGGCAAAAGAATTCAGGAGTGGAGCTGTGGGATTTCCCTCCATTGAGTGTTTATCTCCCAGTAATTATTCATGTGAGTATTTCTCTGTGTTGATTTTTTGCGGTTGTTTATCTATTGTCTGATATTTGAACTCTATTACTAAAATAGTTTTCCATGCACTCTATCTGTAAGTATAATGGATGCAGGTCTGAGGGCTTCTAGCTATTGTCAGGTGGAGCTCATGGTTCCCCTTGCTGTCTTCGATGCTCAAGGGTTTTTGAGTAAGCTTTATCAGTGGCCTTGGTGCTTGTCCGACAATATGGGAATACTCGAGTTTGACTTGTGGCTTTATACATCAGTTCACAGGAGTTTTCTAGTTCTTTTGTTTTAGTTCTGAAGCTAAACGGGGACTCTATTGTCAAGTTACAAGTTAATCCTCTCTTTAGGTGTTCGCCTTCTGTCATTCTAGGGTAGAGTGCATGTTTTCTTTTCCTCATCTAACTGAGGGTTCCTAGCCGGCAGCGGGGCCTGAGATTAAGGCCGCGCTGGCGTAATTTCTTCATGTTTTAGGTTTTGCGAGAGATTCTCAACTCTATAGACTTGACTTGATAATATTGTATTGATAGACTTCTCAGAGATGAGGCCATATAGGTCTTCCTTTATGTTAATTCGTTATTGTTTATCCTGGAATATAAATATGGGTTTTTGAACGTTGTGAGAATGATGATGCTCATTTTTCTTTTTTTAAAAACTATCAATACTACCTTTGCTCAGATAGTTCTATATAGTTTTATGTGGCCAAAATTGTTGTGTGAAAAACATGACGGGGTTTCTCCTATTTTAAACATTTATTGCATTTTTCAACTATGCGGCTCTGACTTAGAAATAAGTTGGAATTTACTTCTACGGAACAGGGTATCTGTGTCTCTCCTTTTCCTTTTATATAAATGCTTTAATTAAAAAATTCAGGAATGTAACTCTGTCGAAGTTTATCACTATGGGGTTTCATTTTGGCATAAGGTTATGGAAAGGATCCTATAGAGGCCTTTACCTTATCTAAGAGTCTTGTCCTTTAATTATGCTAGCCTAGTTCGGCTTTTGTTTAGATGCACTTATATTTCTTTGTTTCAATGTTATTTCAGCTTTCTGGGTTTAGCACTCAACCTCCCATTCTATGGAATTAACTCTTTTGCTTCATTTCTTGGTGCTTAGTATCTTTAGTATTCTCTAAAGAATTTGGTCATGCCTTCTCTAGTCAAGTTTTGATTCTAAGTTCTTAATTTTACACAGTTCTACTAAGAGAATTATAACCAGTTCAATACAAATAGCAATCCCACCATAAATAATTTTTTTTAGCAATAAAATAGTCGGTCCTATTTAGTTAATAATTGCACAATTGGTATTTTCCATAATATAATTTAACCAGTTCTGAACGAATAATAACCCTACTATTTAATGTTTTCCTAGTGAATATAGCTAACCAGTTATGTACAATTATAATCCTACTGTTAATGTTTTTCTATAATAGAGTAAACAATAACCTTACTGTTAAAATTTCCAGTTATCATTTCAAAGTTAAGAGCTCTAGCTCTATCTTTCCATGTCAATTATAAATACATAATAAAGTTTGTACTGCAGATTAGTTCCAAGAGAGTACCTCTTACCTAAATGTTTCCAAGAAATAAGAACTCCAATGGTAGAGGTCACTTTTGTTATCTACTACTTTTCAACCACCGGTCCATGAGATTCATCTTCCAGACCAAATCTCCCCCGAAGCTTGCTGACAAGACCTTTCTTCTGCAAGTTTTTCGTACACAGTGCTTATGCTCTTTGGTCATCACCAGACTTAGCAATTCCCCCATACCGCCAGATATTTCAGCACAGTTTTCCCTCCCCTCACTCCATTTTTTTTGGAGCATTTCACAGTTAGGGGAGGTAATTAGGGTTTTTCCAGAAACTGCCTTTTCCAACTTAAGTCGTACATTCGTTCTAAATGGACACAAGGGTGAGTAATTCGTATAATGGTTTTTTTAATACAAATGTAAGGTTAGATAAATATCTATTTGATGTGTGAAGAAAGTTAGTTCAAAATTATTATTAATTCTATGTTGCATCCGAGTTAGCGAGTTGATTGAAATAAAATATATTATTGCTAATTTAGTAGATGAAGTTTGAAATAAATGGTTGATGGAAAATATATATTTAGTTTTTGAATTATTAAATTATTTTTAAGAATTTAATAAGTCATAGAGTGGTTCTAATCAGGGGTTAAATTTGACGGGTGACCCTACCCGTCAAGGAATTTTTTTATGACGTTTTTATTTTTACATTGCCCATCATATGACTCTTAAAATTTTTTTGTACAAGTTTTATCTAATTTCAAATTGTACAATAAAAGAACAATAGTTGTGAAATAATTTTCAAACCAAAAATATAACGTGCATGATTTCTCGGTTGGATACAACGACCCTTTTGGTGGCTCGCCCAACAACCGACTTTGCAGACAAGAAGTTGTGTTCAACCTTATTTCGAACAAAACCCAACAGTCTAATGCTATTTACTGCACAAACGATTGTTGAAAGTCCAGTCCAATTTTTTACAGCAAATACAAAACAAAGCTCAATTTTTTACATAACCCACTACCCAGAATTCAGCTGGTTTAATATCCCACTAAAGACAAATGGATTCAATGCATCAAGCTCTATTGAAATTTGAAACGTATAAAAGTCCAGTCCAATTTTTTACAACAAATACAAAACAAAGCTCAATTTTTTACATAACCCACTACTCAAGAAATTACAAGATATTACCAGCTATAATAGTGTAGTTTTTATTTGTACAGAGAGGGAGGGATTTCAAAAACCTGGCAACGCAATCTCTCGCGGGTTAGTAGATCCAGAGTAAAGATGGATCTATTATGGTTTAATTCCCCCATTTAAATAGGCTACATTCCAAGTGAATACCATGGGTCAATACCATGTGCCATTTT
>APFE030201827.1:0-23511 GCA_000404065.3 Pinus taeda
AAAAATATTATATAAATTGTAATAAGGTAATAAATGTTATATAAATTGAAATATAGAATTTTAACATGTATATTTTCCAAAGTTGAGTATATAATGATTATGAAGCTTTTGGAGCATTGTGAAATTCTATTTATTTTTTGACATCCTTGCGAGTTAATCTTCCCTTGTAAAACTTTCTCCTTGTAATTGTATAATTATAAATTAAAAATGGTAGAGAAAGGGACAAATTCCATTGCTTGAGGAGAGAGGGAGATTGCTTGAGGAATTTGGTTGTTGTAAATATCATTCATGGGATAATTGAGTGGTTTTAATGAGCTGACTATGTATTAATTCAGTTGGCCAAATGAAGGACAAGCACATCGCTTCGGGAAGAAAAAGAAAGATAAACAAGAAAGGACAAAAATTAATGGGAAGTATGGTCTACATTGTCAAGGTGCTTGGTTCGTGTAGACCACTAAGGAAAAGGACAAAACCATCGTGGTCAAGAGGGAAGAGGGAGTTACAACGATGAACGATGGAGGGAGGAGGCACTCCATTGGAATCTTCTCACATGTTGAAGGGAGACTAGATGCACATAAAGAATAGGGGAAAATAAAATAACAAGTTGAAAGGTCCGTGGGAAAATCACCCACGACTCATACACATCGGCAGAGAAGGGAAAATGAAAAGAAGATGCTGAAAGACTACTGAGGGTCAAGCACATTGCTAATAAGGCAAAGAATGTTATGGGCGCCAAGAGAATTTAGGAGAAGAGAAGCTCTGGTGATAGCCAGCTAAGAAAATCATGAGGTTTGTTCATGGATAATCATAGAGAAATGGTTGTGCCTTATAGGGACGATAAATATACTAGATGTTATGTTGGATGATAACCTTTGAAAAATGGAGGCAGCCAGGGCTAGTGGGATGATAACACCCGATGGTAGTTCCATGGATCACACTGATAACACAGGTGGAAGATTTAACTAAGCTATTGGAAAGTGCACACTTATTCCCTCAAGGGTAACAAGGCTAATAAAACCTCCATGATATTAACTATATCTCTTTCTCCACATCTGAATTGAAACTCTTTGTGTCCAAATCCCTATAGATATTGGGATGTTGCATGTCCTTCTACATAACAAAAACTATTCCTTGCTTGATGTGAAACTGTTGAAAACCTAGTGGGTGAAGGCAGGGTAACCTTGCCACATCTTGTTTTAGTTGGTAGAAGATGGATCTATATCGATGAAATGGTTCACCATGTTTACCTTGTTTTGAAAGTTGGTGGGTGGAGGTGAAGTGACTTGGTTGCAACTTGTTTATGGCTAGGTGGAGACTTGTAGTCCCTAACTTAGTTTCCCAACTCCAATATTAAACCATTATATTAATGTTGTGTTGGTTGCATGATTAGCTTATGGTTTCATGTAATGGAAAGGAGATGATAGTTTATGTATGTTAATGTGTATTGTGAGATGCATTGGAAATCCAAATAAAAGAACTTGAATATGAATGTCCATCTTAATTATTGTTGAAGAATACTATTCTTCTTCTATTGGAAGCTTCAAGCTCTGAAGGGTGCCCCTAGTACTATGGTTTTGTAATAGTGTTTCCATACATTAAATTAAATGTATAAAGACCGAATTCAATTGGTATTTCATGAGGGATGGTTTGTTTCCCTAAGTCCACATGCTTCATGTTCTAATCAATAATTATGATTTTCTGCATTGAGTTTTCATGCTTTTATGCACTGATTTCATATATAAATATACCCATGTGAGTGTAGGAAAAACTTGGTAGAGAATTGTGTGTTTTGGACACTTCGTCCCATGTGTGACTGTATAGGAATAACAAAATCCTTTTTATGTTGTAAGGGTAAGGAAGGTAGTGAATTCTTTCCCTCAAGCTAATTGAACCTTTACATAAGCTCGAGAGACTAATGGAGTTGGTGATTTATTTATGTTGTTGATATCACCATGAGCATGGATTTCAATGGCATTATTATGTGGTTAAATTTCTATTAAGGAGATTGATTGAGTCTCCTGAGCCTATATCCTTAGCCTTGTAAACTGTTTTCATGGTCATTGCTGGTTGAATGTTCAAATTATGCCTTGTCAAAACAAGGTGAGTGGAAGGATGACATGTCCGAAGAGTTACAATCCCATAAGATCTATCCCAGATATTTATTCATCTGAGGAAAACGAAAATCACATCGAGAGTTTTAGGAGTTTTAATTGGAAGACTTGATGCCGAGAGTTTTAGCTAAGAGAATTAGATGGGAGAGTTGATACTAGGATTTTTAGCTAGGAGAATGGAGGTTTATTATAGAATATTCACCTCAAAAGAAAAACAATGGTACACTGAGAGTTTTATCCAGGATATTAGAGATAGGAGTTTTAGTTGGGCATTAGGGTTAGGAGAAAGAAAAGTTTTTGTGAGTAAGATTTCTAACGTTTGACAGTTTCCAGGAATCTATTCCATAGATGTATGAAGTAGGGTGCATCTTAATGGGCTTGATTAATGAGTTTGAGTAACATAGGGGTTGTTAATGGTTGACGATTTGTCAAGTGGTATTGGAAGTATCAGCTAACTAGGCAGCCACATGGGGGTCACGTGGTAAGGGAAATGATGATGTGACACTTCACTTTGAATGGCCATAATTTTTTTATCTAGAGGTTGGATCAAGATTAAATTTTTATCGCCAGAATCGTCTCAATGTAACGAACACAATGAAATCATTTTTTGCAAAGTTTTATATAAGTTAGAAAAGATCGAAATTTTTTGACCTCATTTTCATAACGACACCTTGGATATTGGGTGAACATAGTAATCAACTCCTTTTAACTAGTGTTTAGGTGAGGTGTATTACATATTCCCTCTTGTTTAATTCTATTTATCTAATATTTTATTCTATTTTTCCTCTCATTTAATTCTATTTATTTCCTAATTATAATATAATTCTATTTTAACACTATCTTAATAATAATAATTTAAACTTAATGATATTTAAATAAATGTGCCCCATGTGTGTGTGTATTTTAATCGTACAATTATAAATCTATAATCTATATTCATTCTTTAATTTATATTCTTATATTTTAATATGAATATTATCAATAATAAAAATATTTGTCTTATATTTCTTACTCTTAGTTTCTTGTTTTACTTGAATTAATCTAATTATTTCCTAATTCTCCTTATTCTATTATTAATAATTTTTAAAGTCTAATTTAATTTTAACATTAATTTAATAATTTTGGAATAATATAATTTATTAATTCTTTAATTACATTTAATATTTTATTTTACTTATTAAAAAAAATGTTTAAGAATTAATTGATAATATTTAACTCAATTTAAACCATAGGTGTAGTCTAATTTATAGATGAAATGGACTTTCATGACATATTTTAGGTATTTTTAACCAAAATCCTCCAGGGATTTTAAAAAACCTGAGTTTTAAGTTTGTTTAATTTGTATACTTCTAGTGCCTTGGGGGGTTCTCAGGGTGTCGAATCCATTTATGTATTCAAAAAATGTGTTTTAAACAACACAAATCACTTTTTTGCTTGAAATTGTATCACCATTTTTTGATAAAAAAAGTTATTTCATCTATAAGTTAGAGTACTCTCAATAATTTATGTTGGAAATATAAACAATAATAAGAGGGGATGGGGGTGGAAGGGTTGGGGTGAATCAATATTGAGAACCTTTAAAAATTTTACTTCATTAGAAGTTAATAAATTGGTGTGCAAGAGACTATTAACAAGAATGCATTTATATATTGGTAAACAATTCAATGATGAAAATATATTAGTAAAATCATAATCAATTACATATAGATGAGGATATAACAGTCTCCAAAATTTATGAATAACAACTTAAAGGAACCTACAACTCCCTAGTATTATGTCAGCTACAAATGTTAAGAAGCTTCAACTCCCTTGGTTTTTCCCGCATTAATAGGAATGAGGCTACATCACCTTGAGGCACAAGGTTCAACTTGGACCTCAACACTTAAAACAAATATGACCTATTAATTTTTATAAATATTCTTCAAATTAGCCTTCTTCATGCCATTGATCCTAAAGTAATATAACTATCATTATACTAGCATAATACTCATCCAAGTACTAGCATAATACAACTATCGTTGTAGCCCTAGTCTTCGTCAGTGAGCTTAGACCTCTTTAAGTCAACCCTTTTCAACTTTAGATCATTTTCTTCAATTCATCCCTATTTTTTTGCTACAACAGTGGCTTAGGCCTACAACAAAGGGATAAATTCAAACCTAAAGCAAGACTATATTTAGGGTTTTTCATGTCTGCCTCAAGGCAAAACTTGGCCTTCGTCAAAACCAACATAGAATTCAACTTCTAGTAGTTTAACCTGTAACCATAATTTCTTCTCAGAAAACTTGCACACAATGCTCAGTCTACTATTAATGTTCAAAACAGACTTAGCCTAATCATCTTTGATCTTCGCTCTTCATGCCGCTGAAATTCACCTCCTTCTAGCCTCGATTTTCTCTTGTGAGTTCTGAGTTCATTTCTTTTTCAAACAAATGCAACAAAAATGTCCCTTTGAATTTTCATGGTTAGTTTATTTATACTATTGGAGGGAGGCCTATTTTAGGGCTAACCTAAACCTAAAAATTTCCCTTTAAAGGACACTTCTATTATTGGAGTTGACTTGAAAATGATTGAATATTAACTAATCATTTTCATCTTAATCATGAGGGCTATCTTATCTGTAAAGGAAGTCGATTTCTGAATTATTTAATAGACCACCTTGTTTGTGGTTTGGAAAATATTGAACCTATTTCTGTCATGCATCTTATCTGGGTCCAAGCCCATTCAATTGGGGAATATTATGAAAAAAATCAAAACTTGAATATATTTTCAACCAAAAAGATCCACAAAGCATGCAATCTATTAAATGAAATGACATGATGAGGGAAATCCAGAGGTAATGATCTTGCATCCAAGTTCACAACCTTTTCCATGCATATTGACAAAAAATGCATGGGCATCTTAACGATACTTCCAAACTCATCAATAGTCCATTCACTCTTTGAAATCATTGACAAACTTCTTCCAACAATATCCAATTTTATCATTGATGTTAATACTCATGCTCCCCTTGTCTTCGTGCTCCCCTATCTCCATCCTTCGCTTCCTTTCTTTCTCCCTTTGACATCAGTGAAAAAGGGTGACTTGTTGCTTTTGGGCTACTCCCCCTTAATATGTGGCACTCAACATGATTTATGTTTTCTTACCATTCCCTTCGTTGTTTTCCCTAAACTTTGCTATAATTTTATTTTTCTATGTTTGGTCTATAATGTATATGTTGTTCTATCTTCTTGTAGATGTTACAACTAATCTTCTTGAGTCTTCTTCTTTTATTTAACATTTTTGGGAATAGAACAAAATATTATACCATTTATTGACACACATTTTATTGACACTAAGAATATTGTGCTTCAAATCCTCAACTAGAAAAACATTTGTTTCTTGTACATGTTCACTTCCAAGATTTACTACACCTTTTCATAGTATCTCGATAAAGGAGTTATCTCCAAATGAAACTCTACTGCTTTTTATTTTTAGGCTAATAAAGTTGTTTTGGTTTCCTATCATATGTGTTGAGCACCCATTTTCTATGTACCATTCATTTTCTTTATCTTCAACAATCAATTTTAGATTGCAATCTTCCTTCCTTTTCTTTTCCCATAGCATAGCTGGCATTTCTATCTTAATGATTGGAACATTTTCTTTTATAAACATGCAATCATTTTCCTTGTGACCAAGATTATGTCACTTGTGGCATACAACGTTTTGATTCATTAGTGGTTCAAATGGATTGTAGTTTATGTTAGTAGATCCATGAACATTTCCTAATATATGGTCATTTCTTGCATATCCATAATCATTCCTGCTTCTTGCAAAACTACACTTTGTATTAATTTTATAATGAATTTCTTTATGCCTAAAATTTCTACTAGAGTAGCAATGACCAAGAAAAATATTTTCATGCCTAGGAAAATAGGATTTCCATGATGATCTTCAGAAATTATTCTTCCTTGGAGAAGGTTCAATCCATTGTTGATCCTTGTCCTTGATTTCATTTTTGTCTTCTCTATGATGGGTATCACTTCTAATTTCTTTTTTAGTTTCTTACTTTGGAGGCTTAGTACTTGTGTCATCTTTTCTTGAAGATGCACCTATATAGCAAAGACCTATTTTATCACAAGGTGATCTTTGATAGTTGGGAATGTTATCCAACACTTGTGAGCTCTCTAAGTTCTTATTTATCTTGTTAACTAAAACCCTAAATGACACAACTTCCTTTTAAATCTTCTTACAATCTTCTTCTTTCATCATCATCTTGATCTTCATCACTTCCTCAATTCTTGGCTTCTTCAAGTTGGACCTTTAAATATATATCTTCATCATGTTTTTTAGGTAAGATTTTCAATTTTCAATTTTTTTCTTCTGATCTTGTAATTTTCCTTTCCATTACTCTTCAAATTTTCTTTAAGATCTTCATCTTGTTGATTTATTTTCGTATCACTTTTGAGTCCCCCCAAAAAAAATATGTTTTCATGTTTTATACTTTTGTTTCTTCATTTGAATTAATGATATCTTCATCAAAATTGACATCATGATCCTTATTTTTGGTTTGTTGAGTTATAAAGAGAAATTTTATTTCTCCCCTTTCTTCCGTATCACTCTCATATGAAGAACTATTGTCTTCTTTAGAACAAATATTTTCTTGTGGAAGCCTTTATTTTCCCCAAAAGGACATCTCTTACCATAATGACTTATTCTGCCACAATTGAAATATTTAAAGGGTAACTTACCTTTTTCTTTTTCAGATCCCCTCTTGAGAATGCTAATGAAATTCACTTCTTCGTTTGATTCATCACTTGGTGTTCCTTCTACCTTGAGTTCTTTGTCTCTTGTCTTCTTCGTGGCTTTAAAATCTACTTCAATGTTTGACTATCCAAATTTATAATTTGTTCTTATTTCGTATGTTGTAATGGTACCATGTAGTTCATCCATTGCCATTTTTCTCAAATCCTTAGTTTCTTCTATGCTAGATACCTTGGCATCATATCTCAAGGAAGCGAACCTAACACCTTTTATACGCTTAAGGATTCTTTGAATTCTTCACCTAATCCTCTAATAGCATTGACAACTACATCTACTATGAGTAAATAGGTTGCAATACTTTATGTTTCATCCATATTTAGATTTTCAAATAGTGCTCTATGTCATCTAAGCTTGACTTGTTTGAATTTATTGTCACCTTCATAAAGACTTTAAAGTTTATTCCAAACCTCTTTAGTTATGGTGCACCTAATCACTTTGGTCCTAACAATTATTGACAATCCACTTGTGATGGCATGGTGATCCTTTGAATTACAACTGATCAATTTCTTCTCATCAAGGTTAGTTGGATGATTTTTTGTATTTTGTATCCATTAACAATGGAGAGCCAAACGTCCACTCCTAAAGCATTCAAGTAGGTTTCCATACTACTGCTCCATAATGCATAATCATTTCCATCAAATACCTAAGTTATTCTTAAAGAAATGTTTTCCATTCGATACATATTTATTGAGAATCTTCCCTTTAGTGATTAGGTTGTTTTTTAGGGTGACCTACTCCAATTCCAATTGTTGGAAGTATCAACAATACTGAGAAGGGTGGGGGGTATGAATTAGTATTTAGCACCTTTAAAACTTGTACTTAATTACACTAGTACAAAATGGCTAATTAATTACTAAAAAATGACTAAAATTTGCATATAAACGATCATTTTTCAGTCGGTGACCAATAGTGGCTAATTTTTAGTATCTTATAATGCAACCGACTTTTAGTTGTATTTTCTTAGTTATTAATTGGTTGTCTCAATTTTATCATCTAGTAGTATTAGTCATTAATTTCCATAATTAATGACCAAATACACAACAAAATTTACTACTACATGATCACTTGAGAAAACCAATTAATGACCAGAGAAATATGACCAAAATGTTGGCCGCATTATAAGATACTATAAATTAGCTACTAATAATCATATATGTGCAAATTTTAGTCATTGTTTGAAACCAATTAATGACCATAAAAATATGATTGAATTTTGGTCATGTTATAAGATACTGTAAATTAGCTACTAATAGTCGTATATATGCAAAATTTAGTCATCATTTGTAATCACAAATTTATGATTTACAGTAGTCATTTATCCTGTTTTGGTAATTTCATATTCATTATATAAATGACTGAATTAGTAGTTTATATTCATTTCATTTAATTTCATTAATAATCATTCTAAATGACTAATTAGTTGTATACACATTTTATTTGCGTTCATCATTAATCAATATAAACTATTAATTTAGTAGTTTTAGTTTTATATTGATTTTATGTGTTTATTATTAATCAACATAAATTAATTAGTATGATTTTGCGACTAAATTAAAAAAATGTCATAAAATGTGCATTTTCACTTAATATGAAAACACAAAGTTACATATGTTAATTATAATACTAAATAAAATCAAGTACAACTATAAATAATTTCAACCACAAATTATATTATTTGAAATATCAAGTATTACAATATGAATTTCCAACTTAATATTGGTTGGACTACAATTTACACATGAAATGTTGTTTTATCACTTTAAACCATTACCATTGTGTTGTCAAGGAATTGCAGGTGAAGTCACCAACTCTAAAGACTTGATCGACATTATTCACGATATCGACTTTAAAGAAATCACTGCATTGATTCTCTTATCTCTTTCTGCATTTGTCACTCCAGTGTTATTGTTCTCCTCTTTCTTCAATTCCTGCTTCTTACCATCAATAGTAAGTTTGTCTTGTGAAAATGAAAGAAGATACAATGCAGAGTATAAGAAACGAAAGACGATGAAAACTAGAATATAAACTAAATTAGACTATAAAATATTTATATGACATATACCTCAACATCAACAATGTCAATGCCATTTCTCCCCAGAAAAGAAAGAAACTCGAACAAGTTTTCTTTAACTGGGTGATAGTGGCCACTATGTCACCATATGACCTGTATAAACAAAGAAAATAAAATGTCACCATAGAAAAGAATACATTACAAGCATAGTATTCAACCTTTAGGAAAAGCTTAGGCCTAATCATGTCAACTAAGTTACATGCTAGAAAGCTCAAATTGTAGATAATTTTTGAAGCACTTGTGGGGTATTTTGTAGTTGACTTCATTTGAATTAATGATATCCTCATCAAAATCGACATCATGATCATTATTTTCGGTTTCTTGAGTTATAAAGAGAACTTATATTGCTCCCCTTTCTTTTGTATCGCTCTCATTTGAAGAACTATTGTCTTGTTTAGAACAAATATTTTTCTTTTGGAATCCTTTCTTTTCCCCATAAGGACATCTCTTACCATAATGACCTATTCTTCCATAATTGAAATATTTAAAGGGTAACTTACCTTTGTATTTTCCAAATCCCCTCTTGAGATTGCTAATAAAATTCACTTCTTCTTCATTTGATTCATCACTTGGTGTTCCTTCGACCTTGATTTCTTTGTCTCTTGTCTTCTTCATGGCCTTAAAATATACTTCTTTGTTTGACTATCCAACTTTTGTATTTGTTGTTATTTCGTATGCTGTAATGTTACCATGTAGTTCATCCATTGTCATTTTGCTCAAATACATGGTTTCTTATATGGTAGATACCTTGGCATCATATCTCAAAGAAAGCGATCTTAACACCTTTTAGACGCTCAAGGATTCTTTTAAGTATTCTCCTAATCCTCTCATGGCATTGAAAACTACATCTATTATGAGTAAATAGGTTGCAATATTTTATGTTTCATCCATATTTAGATTTTCAAATAGTGCTCTATGTCATCAAAGCTTGAATTTCTTGAATTTATTGTCACCTTCATAAAGACTTTTAAGTTTATTCCAAACCTCTTTAGTTATGGTGCTCCTCATCACTTTGGTCTTAACAGTTCTTGAAAATCCACTTGTGATGGAATGGTGATCCTTTGGAATACAACTAAACAATTTCTTCTCATCAAGATCAGTTGGATGATTTTTTGGATTTTTGTAGCCATTAGCAATGGAGATCAAAACATCCACTCCTAAAACCTTCAAGTAGGTTTCCATGATACGGCTCCATAATACATAATCATTTCCATCAAATACCTAAATTATTCTTAAAGAAATGCTTTCCATTTGAAACATATTTATTCATAATATTCCTTCCAGTGATTAAGTTGTTTTTTAGGGTGACCTAGTCCAATTCCAATTGTTGGAAGTATCAACAATACTGAGAAGGGCGGGGCGTGGGGGACAGTGTGAATCAGTATTGAGCACCTCTAAAACTTGTACTTCATAATCAGCAATCAATAAATTGTGTGTAATAGGACATCAACAAGAGTGTGTGATAAAAAGGATCAAGGTTACACTTTTTGGCAAAGTGAGGGTGCATTTTGGTGAAAAATGGATGCTTGATGGAGCAATTTTAAGCGATCGATCGAGCAATTTTTAAACAATCGATCGAGAATTTAAGCAAAACCTTGATCGAGAAATTTTATAACCTGAGTTAAAGTCTCAATCAAGAGTTATGGCTTGATTGAGCCACTAGCTAACCATGTACATAACTCAATCAAGTAATTTGAATTTTGAATTTAAGTGCTTGATCGAGGGTTTATTTAACGCTCGATTAAGCACTTTGAATTTTTAATTTAAGCTCTCATGAGGTCCTAAAAGTCATAGTTTCAACACCCCCTCTACAGATTTCTCTGCGACCCCATTTTGTAACCTACTGGATTTAGGGCTGAA
Source organism: Pinus taeda (assembly GCA_000404065.3). Lineage (NCBI taxonomy): Eukaryota > Viridiplantae > Streptophyta > Pinopsida > Pinales > Pinaceae > Pinus > Pinus taeda. The sequence goes on from APFE030201827.1 coordinate 10,843, forward strand.
TTTCTCCTTAAGTGGTGAAGTTGATCATGCTAGATTTGTGAAAGAATCCTCTATCCAATGGCATATGACTTTGAAACTTTCAAATTCATATGATATTTTTCATCTAATTTCTTTTAAACATAACGCTTGAATTTTTTTTGGACAATTTCAAAGGGGTTGAATAAAAAATCAATAACATAAAATATACAAAACAAAAAAATTTCAAAAAATACCACTATTTTCTTTTACAAGTCCTATTCAAAAGGCTACTCTTCATTTTTCAATTTATTTAAGGAGTTGAAAATAATATTACATGAACACATGAGTTCTCCAAAATGCAATTGAAATATTACTTTCCCAACTTCGAAAAATTAAATAAAAATATAATTTGAAATTAAAAAAAAAAAAAAAAAAAAAAAAAAGAAAAACTTAGATCCATCCTATGTAAATATGTCTTATTATATATATATTATATATATATATATTATAATATATACTATTAACTACACATTATAGACTAAGTTATTCTACGCGAACACACACATACCTCTTAAATTTTGCGAAATTTTGCAAGGACAAGTTTTGCATTTACTGGAAAATTGAGAGATTATAGGACACCAAATTTTTTAAAAAAAATATCATTAGGACAACAAGATAATTCTCCACATATTGTCTTTTTACTCTGCATTAAAATTTACAATGGTTATATGAAGTTTGAGGGATGCAATTCGATAAAAGAGAAAATACTTGAAATTTCATCGCCACAGTTGGTCCAAAAGTGTAACACATCTTCATGCTTTCACTTGAGTACATTTATATATTGTTAAAAAACTCAATGACAAAACTATATTAATAAAATCATAATCAATTACATATACATGAGGATATAACAATCTCCAAAATTTATGTCACATGTCATCAAGTAGTGAGATGGTCACCATGGTCGGTGCGACAGCTCAAAATCGAAGCCCTACCCTGTGTGGTTGCGGTCGGAAAAGAAAAGGAAGAAAGGAAGAAGGGCAATACAGTAACCCTGGGGACAAGCTAATGGGCCACAAACTGATTATCAACATGATCAATAAAGTCGTGGAAACTTATCATGAGGGTATAGACGAAGAAATTCAAAAATTGATAGAGGATTTGGAGGCGACTCTGAATCGTTAGGCATGATCCATGGAAATGGAAGCAAAATACTGGAGGGTCTTGGTGCTCAATCTAAAGCATACTGGAGGCCGGGTAACCTAATTCAAACATATGTTGTTCCTCTACTGGTCAATGAAAGGAATTTTGGTCAAGGCCCTAGAACAAATTTCTTTGAATATGGCCACCACAGTGCAGGCATTCCCAGACTACAAGCAGGACTTCTAGAAGTTCGTATTTCAAATGCAGAATAAGGATGGGCACTTCCAACACTTTCAAAATCACTTGCCTTACATTCTTTCATCGAATGAACTCCCGAGGTCAAATACAAAAGACTCGGCTCCAGTGGAATCTGCTTTAGCTGAGGAAGAAAAAGAATGAAAACGATGTCTTTTTTGTAGTTTTTGATGCGAATAAATTTTAATTTTACTTGTAATTACAGTCATGCCAATAGGCAAGTAGATAACATGATAAAAATAGACATACAATCATATATTTCTTGCTTATAAACACTCCAGGCTTATCATTTTTAGATGGCATACCATGTCATTAGGTGGCCAACGGACTTGGTTTCCCACAGGTGAAGCTGAGGCCACCTAACTATTTTCAGAACTGGTTGTAACTTGCTGTTAAATCAATATAAAAAAGAGTTACTACCAAGCCTAACAAAAAAAACAATCTCCAAAATTCATGGGAAACAACTCAAATTAAGTTAAAACTCCATAGAATTATATCAGCTGCAACTGAAAAAGAGCTCCAACTCCCTGGGGTTTTCATGAATAAAGAACAAGGAGGCTACAACCCCTTGAGACATAACCTCCAACTTGGACCTCAAGTCTTCAAAAAAACCTGACCTCTTATTTTGTCTAAATATGATTCAAATTAGCCTTCTTCATTCCATCAATCCTCTATTCATACTCAAATAAGTACTATCATCGTAGTCCATAGCCTTCCTTGGCAGCCTTACAACTTTTTAAATCGACCCTTTTCAACCTCAGATTGTATTCTTCAATTCGTCCCTTATGGTTTACGATAACAATGGCTTGGGAATGCAAGAAAGTGCTAAATTTGGACTTGAAGCAGGACTAAATTTAAGGTTGTTTAGTTCTAATCCAATATAGAACTTGGCCTTCTTCAAACCCAACAAACAACACATAACTCAACTTCTAGTATTTTAACATGTAACCATAATGTCTTCTCAGAATACTTGCACAGAGAAATCAATCTGTTGTTGATGTCAAAATTAACTCAGCCTAATAACCCTTGATATTTACTCTTCATAGCACCAAAATTCACCTTCTTCTCTGAGTATGCACCAACACGCTTAAAGTTTCTTCCTTTCTCAAATAAATGCCACGAAATTGTCTGTTTGAATTTTCACGGCTGGGTTATTTATACTATTGGAGGGAGGCATATTTCTTAATTAATCATTTTGAAGTTGATTGAATATTGATTAATCATTTTTACCTTAATCATGAGAATTGTGTTGTTTGCAAATTTCTCAATTATTTAATAGACCACCTTCATTATGTCAATTTCTCAATTATTTATTGGACCACCTTGATCATGGTTTGGAAAATATTGAACTTGTTTTTTCTTGCACTTTACATGTGTCAAACCTATTCTCGGGGCAGATTTTGAATAAATTTCAAACTTGAATATCTCTCCAGCCAAAAAGACCCACAAGAAATGAAATCTATCAAATGAAATGGCGTAATGAGGACAATCAAGTGACAATGGTCTTGCATCCAAATTCATGACCTTTTGCACATATATTGAGAAACAAATTCATGGGCATCTCAGTTATACTTCCTAACTCATCAATGGCCCATTCACCCTTTGACATCATTGACAACTTTCTTCCAATAATTTAACCCATCAACTTCATCTCATCCATTTTCTAATTTGACTTATTCTAATTATTTTGTGATTCTCCTTTTTGACTCATTAGTAATAATTTTTTATAAAATAATTAATGAATTGATTTTCATCAATTGTTACATTTATTTGTCATAATCAATTTATGATTTATTTTGTTTTCTCCATATATACATGGTATGACGCTCTTCGATTCTTCATATCAGCGTTCTTTCCATGAGGATGAGTGATGTGTTCACCCTAAAGGTCAGAGACCTCAATAATTTTTCACAATGCTCCAGAAGCTTCATAATCATCATGAAATATAGAAATTTTACTAGCTATGTAATTGCTTAAATAAATATTTTTTTATCTATATATCAATTTGATATACAAATTAATCATAATCTCAAAATAAAATTATTATTATTATTATTATTATAAACATTGAAGCCAAGGTATTTTTTATAATAAAAATATATATATTTTTTAATTATACAAATATTTATTATTATAATACAAATTTAATTTTGAGAATGTGTATTTTCTCATAAAAGGTTAAAGATTCAAAATCTAGAGGGACAGAGAATATTTATGCCTCTGTATATCTTAATAGTCAAAATGAAGTAAATCTCTTGTCGTGCAAGCAACAAAGCCTCATATAGCAATTTGATGTTTGACTTATTACTATAATAAAATATATGCATACTATTTATACTTATATTTTATTATCTTTCAATCATTTCAATTTTTTTTGTAATCCAAAGGAACTTGGCAGCATGCAAGGTCTACACCTGTCCTACTATCCATAAACTAGGTCAAAACCAAGGGTATTTGAACATTAAATCTCTTAAATACCACAAACTCACATTACTTTGATCATCCAAAAAATACCCAGTAATTTTGATTATTAATATATTATCTATTATATTATTATACCACTTACCTTTACAGTTAATTTTATAAAATTAATATTAATTTAAATTATTACAAAATATAGTAAGCATTGAATCAAAATTACACTATGTATCTTTTCCCGTGTATCCTTTCCAAAAATCTAGTTATCAAATCCCTCTTTAGAAAAACGAATTGTAAAAATCCAATGTGGTACATCCATTACCAAAACGAATTGTGTAAAGTTGCGATTGTTTAAATTTAATTTATATTAAAAAAAATTAGCATGCTTAATGCAGGTTGTGTGAATTATCAATGGCAACAAATTTTGTGTAAATTGTGATGGTTAAGGTATAGGTAAAATGTTTTAAGGATTTGCGAAGGTGTTAAATCATTTTTGTATGGAAAGAACAAAATTAAATAACAAAAAAAAATCGTAATTTTGCTTTAAAAAAATTTGTATTGTTTAATTTTAGTTAAAAATTAACTTTACAATGTAATTAGTTTGTGAGAATTATCTATTCAACAATATTTTTTGTTTAAATTGTGATGGTTTAAATTTGATGTAGGTTCAAAACATTTATATGTTTAATGTATAAGTAAAATGAGTACGCCTTAGGATTACAACATTAGTTTCTTACTAAGAAATTATAAAATCAAATCCAAAGAAATAGAATATATACACCTTCATAGCATTAAGTTATTTAAAACTTTTTATTAGCTCAACTATGTAGCTTGATTTCTTAATAAAGAAAGTTCTTTAATTTAATGAGAAACATTGAATTAATTGGAAAAACCATTGAGATTTTCAAAGAATCCAATTATTCCACAAAGGAAAATAATATTTTGTGAAAATATGAATTAAGCTCCCACTCACTTGATAATGCACTAACGAATATGGGCATGGAGTATGTCCTAACTTTGCTTCTGTTTAGCTGCTTGTCTTCTTTGGACGTAAAGAAACAAGTTAACGATCCAAGACCGAGAGACATCTCGTAGGAGTGAAAGCCTGCCCCTTTACGAACCACCATGTGGTTATTCCAGGTGGCATGATTTTCCTTGAAGAAAGGTGATGAGTCAGTGTGCATTCACGGTTAGCAGCTAGAGATGGTTGTCTTCACTGCAGGTCTAAAAACTAAGCTATAATAAGTTTTCCCACCTATAAAAGAAATGCACCGACAACTTACTAGTTTTGGTTTCTTACGTTGGTGCAACTAAAGATAGAGACAATGTTGAGTTGGCTACAGTTTGACCATTATTTCTCATCACAATTTCAAGGCCTGCATAATCGTTAGTAGAAATGACATGTTCACTCATTGATATGAATTCCACATGCCGTACGACACGTTGTCAGCAATTTACTGATATTTGGGTTCATGTTTTTTGGGAAACATAATTTGTGTGAGAAAGGGGAGTGTTAGTGTTCAAAATTGAACACGTCAGAGCCCTTCAAAGGGCCTCTCACATGCCATCAAAGTAGGGAGAAAATTTTCCTAGTCAAAAAACTTTTAAAATTTGAGTTTTGCAAGTTTAAAAAAAATTGAAGAAATATTATAAAATGTTTTAATAAGGGTTGTCAACCCGCGGATTTTTTTTAAATTTCAATTTTACTGAAGTTAGGACTCCTGTCCTCGACTTGTCTCCAACTCACCACAATGGTTAACCCTCTTCTTTTTTTCATTTTCCGAGAAAGAGTAGTCTCTGAACCTGCCTCTTACATTTCCCTTTGGATGTCACCTGTAAAAGGGGTTTCATATGATGGCTGCTTGTCTTATACATCATTAAACCATCCTACTGCCAAGTTAATGCTGCTTCAAGAAGACAGCATTGTGGTGATCAGATATTTCCTGGAGCGGGTGAAGGTAGCACAAATATTAAGAGAAAGTCACAAATTTTCTGTCTGCCATGCCAATTCAATGCATGTCGATGTGTATGTTTCTCTACTTTCTGTAGATCATGAACTACAGATGGAGCACCTCTATTTTATGCTTCCTGTAACCAAACTGTAGAATCCTCTGACAACCTTTGATATGGCTTCCCTAGCCATAAAAACCAACGTTGCCATGGATCAAAGCCACAAGTGCTCCCAAACTCATAGATTTATATCTTCTATCTGGAGCACCCAAGTTGGAGATGAATGTAGAGATAAGCGATCAAAATGGAAAAATGAGGAACATACTAATAAATTCGAGAGGGAAAATGGGCATGATGGACTCTGTCTTTGTGATGCCTACATGGGAACGATGAGAAGGAATCTAAGAACTATTGAGGAGGCAGCCTTCGGTTATTGACACAACAACTTCACTTTTCAACTCCTGGTCAGTAACCCTTATCCTCCACAAATGCTCCTAGTTAGAATCAAGCCTGAAATTAGATTTCCCTGCAAAATCAGTGCTAAGCAAAAGGCTGGAATCAAGAGAATTCTTAGAGGCCATGCTTGACATTGCTATTTCAAGTTGTGCCTCTTTTATTGTAGATATTTAACAAGATTGAAATAGATATAACAAAAAGTAACTAATTGTAGTTGCGAGTTCCTCCACCAAATTGTAAAAGTTACCATTTGTATATCTTCTCAGTGAGTTGAAATAAGTGACAGGAGTTATATCTACCTTTTTGATTGAGTCCTACTATTTATCAAATGCATTCGTTTTCTATGTTGATTTTGTACAACTTGCTGGATTGCCAAGTTTTTTTGCCAATTTTTGGCCTTGGATTTCTTATCATGTCCATAAAATAGATCATAACTACCACTATATTGCAATGACATTGCTTGTACCTACGGATTATGCCAATTCTTATGAAACTTCCTTATTCTTTAACTTCACTGGAGTACTAATTATGTAAGCAGTTCCAAGCTAATGATATGATTTAATCTATGTACACTTAACACCAAGACAATACAACCATCCAAAGCCTTTGGTATGATTTTGAATCAAGCTAACCACATCTCAATAAAAGTTCTTCAGACATGAAGGAAAAATGAATAGAAATTTTTCAGTTGTCTTAGTATTGGCATTTATTTGGAAAAATGCGTATTGAATCTTCAAATGCCACATCTATTTTACTCACCATTGGAAAGCTACCAAAGGAACTCTTTCAGTCCAACGTATCATGTTTGTAATTACAAATCTTATTAACCGTAATTTGATCATCCATCAACAACATTGCCTTTGAATATTTGGATAACATTGTATTTCTTACATATACATTCTTCACTACTTGTATCAATTTAATAGCAATTTCCCATACCACATCAAATGACTCTTGACAAAGTGGCATTTGTATTGTCAAACCATCTTATTGAGGCTCTTCTGCCCCATGTTTTCAGAGTTTAATCTTCAACTACACATTGAGATGTAAATTTTTCGTGTCATCTCAAACTAATTCTTTTTTGGATGTTCTTGCACCAGCCTCTACTTAATATAACAGCAATTCAAGGAAAAAGATATAAAACATAACATTTGGCGAACATAAAAGTTATGAACACAGTTGGCCTGTTTGAAATTCACTTATCAGTTACAATACGTATAAATTGTATGACGAATACTAGACTTGCAGCTGTGTTGGAAGGGGCTATTATTCTTGATAAACTAAGGAATATCTTGCAGCTTGCAACATTGTAAAGACATCGACAACCAAATTATAATATGTTGTCTTGGAACTACCTTTGCCAGAATTTTTCTCTTGGACAAGCTTAAAATAATCAAAATTTATTTTTATCTATGAAATGGGTGGTTTCCCCTTACCTTCCAACAATGGAAATGAGGCGGTGAATGAAATTTCAAAGAATTTTGTTCTAGGTTTTTTAACAAGGACAAATCTACCGTCTATTATTTTATATTCCCAGAGTTGCCTAAATACTGTGAATAATTCATCTTGACTCTGTTCAATGATTTCTTTTTTTGCATAAGGCTCACCCCTAAAGATCCAAATTCCCTTTTCCAAAGGAAAACATTGATTCCCAGTTGTTCCTAAACCGAAGGGCCTCTTAAAATAAAATTTTCTTACCATCTTAATGTTTTTACCAATTATCCTAAGCTCAACCCCATGTATGATATGTGATGAAACATAGCTCTATGTGAATTTTCTGGGGATAAGAAGAATGAGTGTACATGAGCCATGTCTTTGCTTACAACTGATAAAGAATGATAAATACTAAGTAAATAAGTGTAGGTATCCTTAATTTCCTTAAACATACTTCTATGTCATGTGAGCTAACTGGTTACAGGTCTATGTAATTTGTTTATTGGAAAGCACATGGACTGCAAGAAAAACAAAACAAATGCACAATTGCAAGTACGATACACAATAGATATAATTTGCATTAGTCACATAGGGGAGGGATAAGATACATGTATGATAGGAGTAAAAGGGAAAACTATATTTAGACACAACTGATTATGTATTGGGTGATTGGCCAAGCCAATTGAGTAGCTATTACCTAACTAAATGATTATTTAATTACAACATTTCTTGTTTGCTAGTTCTTATGTGGATCACCTTTCAACAAGGAGGGATCAATCATCCTCATCTAATTCTACAGATGGAAGTACTATACTGACATTTTCTTGTTAGTTGGATGATGTAGAAGCATAAGCAGACATGAATATTTCTCGCTAGAATTTGAAAATTGTTCCTCAAATGCATGCAATTTCAAGGTTTATTTTATTAGATTGATGTACATTCTTAAACAATATCCAACTTGAATTAGAAGTGACAAAATATTGAGAAGCCATAATTCCGAACCAAGAAAGCTATATTGAAGCTCATCCTAAATTTTTAGCATGGATTATTTAATATTATGTCGGAATGAGTACATTTCAAGTCTTATGTGATGCTACTTTACAATTGTATATAATCCCAAATAAGGTTACAAAATTAAAATGGTCTTATTATACATTCAAAGAGAAACCGTTTTACAGCTCTTGCCAAAGTCTACCATTTATAGTTCTTGAGAAAGTCTAGAATTGCAATTTTGTAGAGAAAGTTTTCAAATTTTGATCAAGCTACAACCATACTGATAATGGCAAAGATGGAAAATTTGAATAATTTCTCTGAATATAAGTTATATCTTCTTACGGTGATTGAATGCTCCGTCAAAGCTGCTGGAAGCAATTTTTATGATCCTTGTTTCATGGCAAAGGTGAAGTATGTTCCTATAAATATTATTTGTTGATCATGTCCATCAATATGCCAATCAAACAACAATTGAAGTGTCAACTCAGAAACAAATACTCCAAGATACAAATATTGAATATTTTGGTGTTCAGTCTTTCACAATAGGCAAGGGGCAAAACTATTATCATAATATGATCTCTACTAAAATACCAGCCTAGATCCATCTTAACTCTGGAGTTTTCTGGGCTCTAATGATGTTGAGTTTAGTATGAATCGTTGTGGGAATTCATAAAATTTTGGAGCCTAATCACTGTGTTGAGGTTCTTGTAGTTTTTCTAAGGGATTGGGTTTGGTAATGGACAATATGAGGTTGCATGAGATGCAACAAGATTCAAGATTTGCACTAGAATGAGGTTGATTGTTATTTGTTTTTCTATAAATTTGAAGGTTCTTATAGGTTTTCCTAGCCATAATAGTATGAGATTTTGTGTAAATGACTATGAGAATTCATGATATTTAAGATGTATCAAATATTTGAAGATTTGCATTTTATTGTGAAGAAGTTTCTGATCAAGTCCTAAATCAATTGAGTTTTATGTGGTTATGTGCTATATTGAGGAATATCTATATTGATGCAAACATGGGGTTTAATTCATTGGTAGACCACCTTGACAGAGTCCCAAATTCACTTTTGCTACTTATATTCAACAAATTTGGTGATATTAAGATCTTGGGATGATGGTGTGTAGTTTCAAAGAGGTTCTCTAGTATAGTCCCCCAAGTGCAGACTGTGGTAGTTAAGGTGGACTATGTTATATCCGATGAAGAAACCAACCTTAACAACAGTGGTAAAAATAGGGGATATGGAGCTATTTGATGAAAATCATGGTGGGTACTAGGTAGCATTATTAGGCCATGGTAGACATTGCAACATGTTTTGGGCCCAAACAAATCCATGGTTGCAAAGGTTTCCCATCATTCTCCTGGTGAGGTTTTAAAGAATTTCAAGGAAGTGTAGAATATAAGGATTGAATTTCCTAGTGGGGAACTCAGAATTGATCAATCAATACAACCTTTGATCTTTCAAAACTTTAACTAGAAATGTGAAGACTCTTGGTGTCCTAGTATGATCTTGGCTGAAGGAGTAGACTCCCCTTATCCGTGAGTCTCGACTCTTGATAAATCATAAGATTTGGTATATTTGGCTTGCAGGTTGCTGGAAATACTCTTGGAATACTCTTGGTGTTATAGTGGCAACGACGAAGGTTGATCCAGGCCTCCCTTAGATTAGTCTAAACACTTACTGATTTACCATGTGTTAAATAAAATAGGAAGATAATTTACTATTGTCAATTGAATTGCTTTTATTTTTATGCTTTTCATTATCAAAGACCGACTAGAATGTACATTCTTCTAGATGAAATTAAAACCTACCCTTCAAATTTAATCACCGAAGAGTGTAAATAAATGTTAATCACTGAAGAGTGTAAATAGATGTTATAGGCTTTGTTGAAATTTGACTTTACTATTAATTATTTAAAAAGTTATATCTGACTTTTACCGTTCTTTATTAGGAGGAGCTATATTTAAAAAATTCGCAATAGTTTGCTATTTGATTTTTTACTAATTATGAAATATTTATGATTTTTCATGTTTAAGTGATTTATGTTTTCGAGTTGATAATTGATAATCTAAAAATATGATAAGTGTAAATTATTTTTATATATCTTTACATTTTTCATAAGTTTATTCGAAGATAATAAAATATGTGAGAAAACGTTATGAATAATATTTTCAATCATTTTTTTTCAATCAAAAAGGTTTAATTATAATTATTTGGCTGTAAGTTAAAGTGAGGATTTTAAAATATAAAAAATGGTTAAATTATTATATTTTTTTTTTATAAAAAATAAATAACAATAATTAGAATAAACATCAACATAGCTCATTAATAATTTTTATATCATTCAGGAAAAAAATCAGACTTCAAATAACTCAATTAAAAGAAACTGAGATATATTTTTTTATATCATTCCAAAGAAATTCAGTGTTTTGGTAGTAGGGAAGTCTTTCAAATAACTCAACTAAAACATATTGATTGTGAAGTTTGAATTTATGAAAACAAAAAGAATTTTGTCTAAATTAGAGTGCTTTGATTTCCCATGTGCCTTCTTGTAGCTCCATATTTTCTTTGGATAGTGTATCACTATCTTGTTATTTTTTTTAAATTTATTAAGTTTAAATAATACATAAATTGGCTTGATGTTTCAAAATAATTATTTTAGTAAAAAGTTTGGTAGTTTGGAATTTCTTTTCATCTACGGGATTAAAAGGAGTAAGGGAAAAATTGGGATTTTTTAAGAACAAGGTTGAGAACTTAGGAAATTTGTTTTCTAAGACGAAGGATGAGAACTATGAACAGAACCGTGTGTGAGAATAACGAATCGAAAGAAGGTTTTGTACAGTGAACAAAACCATGCCTGAGAGCGCATGTCACTACCCTTACACCAAAAAAAAAATTAATTACCAATACCTTCCTATGCTATTTAATCTTTAGAACCTATGCGCTAACATACATATTATCAATTCACATGCTAATTTCTTTTTAACCCTTCAAAGGTTTATATATATATATATATATATATATGCAATGACTTCATATTTCGACTCATGGTAGCCCTGAGCTGGCATATTGGACACACATCGCCTGGACAATCCCGCTGTCTCCTGGACTCTGAGATTAATGCTAACTGCGCGAATTGAATGACCAAACCTCGGTAACTCTCCACTTACTGTCCGAACAGACAGCTGCTCCCTTTGTACACCTCCTCTGATACGATTCTCGGATATGGAGTCGGGGTAGCTGGAAGTGTTAAATGTTTTTAACTCGGCCCGTAACCCCTCGGGATTACACCTTGAATGGACGAACAGGATCTCACTCCAAAAATCAACGGTGGTTATTGACGGTCCTAGGTTAAAAGAGATTTGTCTAGGGTTTACTTTGCCATTTGCACGGTAAATGCGAGGCAGTGCCTTTCGACGCTGCTCTCCCTGATTATACCAGGGGACCCTCGTTCGGCTCCTTGTTCATAGTCAACATGCCGCTAGCTCCACTGGGTTGCAACCGTCTTGAATGAGATCGATGTTGCCAACAGTCTGCGAGGATTGGCCGAGACTTTGATTTTGTCTGAAGGTAACTATGGAAATTCCCTTTTTTGAATGAAGCTGAGTTATTTTCTTGTTGTTTATGCATCATAACAGGATTAATCGGGTTGATATTTAACTTGCCAGGTTTCCGGGCGTAAAAGTATGGTAACGACAGTTTCCAGGACTCAAGCTTCATCTGCACAATCCAGGTGAGTGGCTCTAGCCCGCGGCTTGTAATTTCATTTACCTTGGCTTACTATCTGAATATGGTCCTCTTTATGCCAGTTGTCTTATCGTGCTCCATTATGGCTGGTCCGAGTGATGGAATTCTCGGCAATGGATTTCTGGTCACGAAGGGTTTTATTTCCTTATTTACATTCTGGGTAGTTATGTTAATCTAGATTGGGTTTTAGTGGCTTGAACCCACTTGAGTCCCTTCGAGGGTGCTGGGAATATTTATGTTAAATGAGGCATAGCCTGTCAGCTGTACCATTCTGTATATAATATGTGTAATGATATGAACTATGTTTGGTT